>PVIW01016808.1:0-15626 GCA_004026585.1 Noctilio leporinus | reverse complement strand
TCCTTCACTGACTGGCTTATTTCACTAAGCATAATACTCTCCAGTTCCATCCATGTTGTTGCAAAGGGTACAAGTTCCTTCTTTCTTTCTGCTACATAGAATTCCATTGTGTATATGTACCAAAGTTTTTTGATCCAATCATCCATTGATGGGCACTTAGGCTGTTTCCAGTACTTGGCTATTGTAAATAGTGCCGCAAATAGCTACAGCAATCTTGAGAAAGAAGAATGAAGTAGGAGGAATCACAATACCAGATATCAAACTACATTACAAAACCATAGTAAACAAGACAGTCTTGTATTGGCACAGAAACAGACCAAGAGATCAATGGGACAGAAAAGAGAGCACAGAAATAAACCCAGGACTCTATTGGCAACTAATATTTGACAAAGGGAGAAGGAACATAAAGTAGAGTGCAAATAGCCTCTTCAACAAGTGCTGCTGGGAGAACTGGACAGGCATACGCAGAAAAATGAAACTAAACCACCAACTTACACCACACACCAGAATAAACTCAAGATGTATAAAAGACTTAAACATAAGCAGTGCCACCATAAAAGTCCTAGAAGAAAACATAGGTAAAAAATTGCAGACATCCCACCCAGAAACATTTTCACTGATATCTCTCCCACAGCAAGGGAAATAAAGGAACAGATAAACAAATGTGATTACATCAAACTGAAAAGCTTCTGCTCCTCTAAAGAAAATACCAACAAAATGAAAAGGGAACCAACCACATGGGAAAAGAAATTTGTCAATGAAACCTCAGACATGGGTTTGATTTTCAAAATATATAAAGTACTAATATTACTTAGCACAAGGGAGAGAGACATCCCAATTTTAAAAAATTGGCAAAGGACATGAACATACATTTCTCGAAAGAAGAAATACATATAAAGGGCCCATAGGCATATGAAAGAATGCTCAAAAACAAAAACAAACAAAAAAAAAAAAACAAAAAAAGAATGCTCAACATCACTAGCCATCAGAGAGATTACAAATTAAAACCACAATGAGACACTACCACACACCTATCATAGTGGCCATTATCAACAAATCAACAAACAACAAGTGCTGGTGAGGATGTGGAGAAAATGGAACCCTGGTGCACTGCTAGTGGGAATGCAGACTGGTGCAGCCACTATGGAAAATAGTATGGAATTTCCTCAGAAAACTAAGAACAGAACTGCCTTATCACCCAGTTATTCCACTGTTTGGATTATGCCTGAAGAATCCTGAAACACCAATTCAGAAAAACCTATGCACTCCTATGTTCAGGACAGTACTATTTATAATAGCCAAGTGCTAGAAACAACCTAAGTGCCCTTCAGTGGATGAATGAATCAAAAAACTGTGGTACATTTACACAATAGAATTCTATGAAGCAGAAAGAAAGAAGGAACTTCCACTATTTGCAACAGCACAGATGAAACTGGAGAGTATCATGCTTAGTGAAATATGCCGGGCAGCCAAAGTTAAATACCATATATTTTTACTTAATTCAGGAAACTAAGGAACAAAACAAGCAGACAAGTGGATAGGGACAAGATACATGGGGAAAAAAAAGAGAGAGAAGAAAAATAATGGTGATTAGTGGGGAGAAGGTAAAGGGGGAAAGTGGAGGAAGGGTTCAGTTGAGGAGCTAGTGTGAAGGACCCATGGACATGGACAGTGAAATGGGGATTTACTGTGGAAAAGGGGATGGGAGGATGGGGCAGGGGAGAGCAACAGAAGAAAAATGAAGCAATTATAATACAACAATAATAAATAAAATTAATTTTATAAAGTGGCTGTAACCCCACTAATTGGTTCATCAGGCTTGGGTTTGTCTCATTATCAATGAAGCTGCCAAATTGGATTTATGAACTATGTGAGACAACAACAGATAATTTAATGAGAATCAGTAGCCAGGAGTAAGGAGCACACATTTAATTAAACTGTCATTTATGCTATCTATATTCATAACTTAATTAAGAGACAGTAGCAAAGGAGCTCCTAAGTGTATTAACAAAAAGTTTGTATATAATAAAGACCAGTTCTGGATTTTTTTTCTTTTCAAAATCAGAGACTGTATAAACAATATTTTAACCTTTTTCTCTTTGCTCTCAATATTTCCCAAACCAGTAGGAAATATTAAAAGTTAAATTATTTCAAATATGAATTTCCTTGGTGGTAAATAATTTGAAGGAAAAAAGTCTACTATGGTTAGTAATTCTTAAGGAAATTATTACTAACTTAGAGCTCAAAAACTGTTTTTAAATTGAGAACAAACTGAGAATTGTTAGTACATAGGTAAAACATAATTTGCCACTCAATGACACTTTAATATTTTTGCCAAGATCTGAAATAATTTGTGAAACCATATCCAAATAGTTTCCAAACTTCCAAACTTTTCCACTATATAAATCAATCATTTTTGAATAATATAATATAACCCTTATGTTATTTTTTTGTTAAGCTAAAAATGTTGTTATTCCAATAGAAAATTTTAATTTAAACATATATTAACAATTAAAATTCTATTAATCAATATTTTATATTAATCTTATCAAAATTTATTTTCATTGCATAAATAGATCATTTTAACTTATATAATGTAAGCTAATCATCTTGTTTTTTTAAAATAATTATACAGTTGTTTAGGATTGAATATAAAATCACAAATTAGAAGTAGAAGGATAATTCTGCACATCTAATTATTTAACATTTCTACTAATAAAACTATGAAAACAAAAAGAAGCAGAGGAACCTTTTCTTTAGGGCCCATAAATCTCAAACCTGAAACCAAAAATGCATTTTTAGAAAAAAAATCTCTGGAATCACTTATCCATTGATTCTGCTTAGTCTAGTGATGAGCTACTCTACTTCAAAGGTTTATGAAACACACATTTTAATTATATTAATGGTTTTGTATATCCAATAATTTTGATTACAGAACCAGAATACATACTTTTCTGCTACACTTAAATCTTATTTACTTTTATTTCTGGTGAGTATAGACAGGTTACCATTGTTATATTTTGAAGGCCACTGTAAATAAACATTTTTTCACATTACCTTTTCCTAAATAAATTTTGTCTATTCTTGATTATTAAATTCTAAAGAAATTATGTCAATATAATAATCTGGTTAGAGATGTATAAAGTTATCTATATTTTTTTTATCTCACAAATGACTCAATCACAGTTTATTTCTTATAGATGGTACTAAGAAGATTTTTTATGTGATCAGTTTACCTGCCAAGCAAAAGAAAACAGGGATATAGCTTGATAACAAAATCATAATCACCAGCCAGCCTCAGTTCAAAGCTTAGCCTCTTCCAGGTGCTTCCAAGTCCCACACAAGTGAAAAGCCTCTGCAGATGACTTTGTAGCTCATACCAACTTGCCTCAACTAGAAACAGGCAGCAGTAGACCATGAACTTCAGCAGAGTTCCTCTAAATATAATAGGTGGCCAGCTTCTAAAGGACACCAGAGCACAATCTAGCCACCTAAACACATTATACACTCAAAGGGCAGACCCAGTAGGCTTCAGAGCCCTGTTAAAGCAAATACTGCTCAAGAGTCAGTGCCTGAACAGTAACTCCTCTATTGAAATCATAGCCAGTACTTAAAACCATTCAGCCCAAAGGTCAGTACCTCCAAACAGTAATCAAAGCTCCTCTACAACAGGAGGACACACATAATCCACAAAAGGAACCTGGCAATGTGACCACTGTGTTCTGCAGGACAACTATTATATAAGGCCATTCTACCAAGAACATGAGCTGATCTACCTGATACGTAAAAACAAATACACAGAGAATCATCCAAAGTGAGAAGATAAAAATATGTCCTAAATGAAAACAAACAAACAAGAATAAAACTCCAGAAAAAGAGCTATACAAAATGGAGATAAGCACAAGCAAATGACTAGATACATATTTCAAAATACTGGTTATGAAGATGCTCAATGAACTTAGGAGAAGGGTAGATTAACTCAGTGAGAACCTTAACAGAGAGACAAAAAATATAAAAATAGATGTAGAAAACATAAAAAAGAACTAGTTAGAATACAATAACTAAAATAATAAAATAGAGGGAATAAACAGTAAATTAGATGAAGCAGATGAATGAATAAGCAATTTGTAAAACAAGGTAGCATAAAACTCAATCAGAAAAACAAAAGAAAAATAAAGAATTTTAAAATTAGGATATTGCCCTGGCTGGTGCACAGTGGATAAGGCATCAGACTGTGAACCCAAAGTCCCTGGTTCAATTCCCCAGCCAGGGCACATGACCAGGTTGCAGCCATGTCTTCAGCCAAATCCATAGCTGGAGGCAGGTGAAATCAACCATTCATTGATGTCTCTTTTCCTCTCTGCCTCTCTCCCAACCCCTCTCTCTAAAAATAATAAAATCTTTTTGAAAAATGAGGATAGTTTAAAGGGGGTCTAGGACAACATTGAGCATATCAACATTTGCATTATGGTTTCCAGAAACAGGAGAGCAAGCATGGAATTGAAAACCTACTTGAAAAAATAATGACTGAAAACTTTCCTAATCTGGTGAAATAAATAGATATACAAGTTCAAGAAGCATAGAGTCCCAAACACAATAAATCCAAAGAGGCCCACACCAACACAATTTATTATTAAAATGCCAAAGATTAAAGACAAAGAAAAAACTTATAAGCAGCAAGAAAAAACAGTTAGTTCCAAGGAAGCTTCCATAAGACTGTCAGCTGATTTCTCAACAGAAAATTAGCAGGCCAAAAGAGACCAGAACAAAATTTATATTCAAAGTGATAAAAAGTGAGAACTTGCAATCAAGATTACTCTACCCAGCAATGTTATTATTTAGAATTGAAGTTTCCCAGACAAGAAAAAGCTAAAGAAATCCATCACCACAGAACCAGTATTACAAGACATTTTAAAGGGAGTCAAGAAGAAAAGGAAGAGGAAGAAGGAGGAGGAGAAATCAAAAGTATAATTAACAAAATGGCAATAACTATATACCTATCCATAATTACTTAATTGTAAATGGGTTAAGTTCTCAAATCAAAAAACAGGATAAGTCCTGGCTTGTAGCACAGTGGATAAGGTGCTGGCTTGAGAACCCAAAGGTCACTGGTTCGATTCCCAGACAGGGCATATAACCAGGGTGCAAGCCAGGTCTCCAGCCAGCTCTGAAGCTGGAGGCAGGTGAAAAAAAAGCAACCATACATTGATGTCTCTCTCCTTCTCTGCCTCTCTCCCTCCCCTCTCTCTAAAAATAATAAAGAAAATATTAAAAAGCAAAACAAAACAAAAAACAAAAATCATAGGATAAGGTAACTGACTGAAAAAGAAAATGAAAGCCCTGGCTGGTGGTGCAGTGGATAAGGCACTGGCCTGAGAACCCAAAGGTCACTGGCTCAATTCCCCAGCCAGGGCACATAATTAGGTTGCAACCCAGGCCTCCAGCCAGGTCCATAGATGGAAGCAGGTGAAAGGCAACATTACACTGATGTCTCTCTCCCTTGCCCTCTCTCTAAAAGTAATAAAGAAAATCTTTTAAAAAAAGAAAGAAAAAGAAAATGAGACCCATACATATGCTGTCTACAGGTGACACACTTAAAGAGTAAAACACACACAGTCTGAAAGTAAAGGGGTAGAAGAGACATTTCATGCAAATGAAAACAAACAAAAAAGCTGAGATATCATACTTAGACAAAATAGATCTAGACAAAAACTGTAATAAGAGACAAGTAATAACCCAGCAATTTCACTTGTAACTATTTATCCAAAGAAACCCAAAACACTTATTTGAAAAGACATATGCATCTCTATTGCAGAATTAGTTACAATAGCCAAGATATGGAAGAAACTAAATGCCCATCAACAGACAAACATATAAAGAAGAGGTGGAATTTATGTACAATGAAATGTCAGCAATAATAAAATAATAAAATCTTACCATTTGCAATAATATAGATGGCTCTAGAGGGTATTATACTAAGTGAAATGAGCCAATGAGTTGAATGGAGAAAGACAAATGCAATCTGATTTTACTTAAATGTGGAATCGACAAAGCAAAATAAGCAAACAGACAAAGTCATGGATATAGAGAATATTTTGATGGTTGCCAGATGAGAGGCAGCTGGGGCAATGCATGAAACAAGGAAAATCATTAAGATCTGCACATTTCCGGTTACTAAAACGGTCATGAGGATGTAAACTACAGCATGGGAAATAGGCAATCATATGTTAATAACTATGTATGGTATCAGATGGGTACCATAGTTATTGGGTGATCATTTTGAAAGTTACATAAATGTCTAATTACTATGTCATACACCTGTAACTAATATAATTTTGTATCTCAACTGTAATTGAAAACTTAAAAAGTTAATGAAAGTAAATTATAAAACAAAAACAGAGAAGAAATGACAATTCCCTAATATGTCTAGAGTTCAATGGTATGTTAAAAAATGTAGAGACCATCTTAACATTAGCAATGGCCATAATTTAGCTCTCCTTGAAATAATAAAATATACATTAGTGATGCATGTCACACAACTCATGGACTATAAAACACATTTATATCAAAAACAAAAAGAGGCACCCTGCTAGAATGAGCAAGTTATACTTCTTTTTCAAATTGTTCTGCCATCCAGTCATGGGTGCCTACTTTGATTCCTGAATGCAGTGGTAGAAAAAGCTTGGGATGTGGAGTAACATCATCATGAGTTTCCCTTCTGTTGTGGGACCTCTCAGGGACCATAATAAGACACTGTTCAATACTCACATAGCAGTGGCTCCTAGGGTAAAGAAGGAGAAGAGTGCCATGTGAAGCAATATTATTTGATGGAATAAACTAATGTATAAATTTTCTTAATTGCCAGGTCTGTGATAAGACATTTCTGTGCATTATACTGAATCCTTTTAAGAATTATTAGTTTATTTTTACAGATGACTAAAAAAGGGATATAAATAGTAAATTTATTTGCCTGAAATTACAATATTAGGAAGCAGTCAGAGCTAAGATGTATTAGGCAGTTTTTTTTCTGAATAATAAACCCTTCTCTGCATAATATCCTGCTATCTCCCTGCCAAGGTCATATGTAAAGCAACATTTGGCATTTGTTCTTTCTTAATGAAGAAACTTTGATAACTTCTTTTCCTAAGCAATCTTATAGCAAGAATACCTTCTATGGTGTGGATAAAGCCCAGGATAGGCTTATTATGCCCCAGACAGAGAAATACAGATGCAACTGTCTCAATAATCTAATTCTAGGCATTTGGATAACTAATTCTGTCAACAACTATTGAGCATCCACAATAGACAAAATAGGATCCCCTTTCTACAAAAGTCAAACCTTAAACATCAAAACAAGAATAATAGCTATACTATTGAAGTCTTCTTAACAGTAAAGCTGATAGAGCCACATGCAAATTTCTAAAATTATCAATAAATAGTGTAGATTTATAAAAGAAAATTTACATGCACAAGCAATGTATTGTCATGCCTGACCAATTTGTTTTTGGATTTGAAAGTTTATGTGAATCACTGATTGGGATAAAGAATGTGGTATATCAGCATACTATTGAAAAACCAACTACATTCTATGAGATTCTTGTGCTTTTTCTGCCCATGTAAATCCATTCTTAAACAATTAGTTAACATCTTAGTTCCATGGAGATGTACTTAGTCTATCTGTTAGGTAATTGGTAGTTAACACAAAAGCATCATATTATAGTTGAAAGGTTAAAAATAGAAATTAAATAAAAATTTTAATATTGAACCTGATAAGATTAATTATCTTAAAAATACAAGTTTATTTTGAAAGACCACATATAAGTTTCAATGCAATTTTAAGTTCCTTTTCTTTGAAAGGTGTGAACACCTTTAAGAAATGGTGCTATTAGTGTGTTTTAGGTTTAATTCCATGTTAATCTGTTTAATCAAAGGTCCACTACTGTTTGTCTGAATCATGCTGCCTGCCTCTGAAAGGAAAATTGCAAAAACTATTTAATCTAACAGCGTGTGGTTCTATAAAAGAATGTATTTGTTTTTGACCCCTGTATAATGAGTTTAAAAGCATTTGATCTTTTTGAAAAAAAAGACTAAACTATGTTTGCTTACATGACAAAAGAGAAAGACAACCCACTGAATGGGAGAACATGTTCTCCAATGATATATTTGATATTGACTTACTATCTAAAATGTGTATGAAACTTATAAAACTCAACAACAACAAAAATGTCCAATTAGAAAATAGGGAAAGGGCCTAATAGACACTTCTTTAAAAAGGACATAAAGATGGCTAATAGACTTATGAATAATCATCACAGAAATGCAAATTTAAAATACAGTGAGTTATTACATCACCTTAAACCTGTCAGAATGACTATCATCCATAACTCAACACACAGCAAGTGCTGGGAAGGATATGGAGCAAAGAGAACCCTTGTACATAGCTGGTGCAAATGCAGGCTGATGGCAGCCTCTGTGAAAAGCAGTATGATGGTATCTCAAAAAACTACAAATGGAACTGCCTTAGGACCCAGCATTTTTACTTCTGGATATATATCCAAAGAAACATAAAACACTAATTCAAAAGCATATATGCAGCCCTATGTTGACTGCAGCATTATTTACAATAGCCAAGATTTGAAAGCAGCTTGAGTGCCTATCAGTAAATGAGTAGTTTTTTAAAAAAATCTATTGATACATTTACATAATGAAATACTAGCTGTAAAAAAGAAGAAAATCTTACCTTTCATGACAACATGGGTAGATCTGGAAAGTATTACGCTAAGTAAAATAAACTAGTCAGATAAAGTACCATAGGATTTTACTTATATGTGGAATCTGATAAAATAAACTAACAAAGTGCAAACAAATTCATGGATACATAGAACAGATGATAGCTGTCAGAGGGGAACTGGTTGGGGACTAGGTGAAAAAAGGTTAAGGGATTAAGCAAAGGAAATAAGAAAAAAGAAAGACTCATGGACACAGATTACAGACAACAGATGGTGAATGCCAAAGAGGGTGGGCAGAGGTATAAGAAGGTAAAGCATGTATAAATGCTAATGGAAAAAAACTTTGAGTGGTAAATGCACAGTACAATATATAGATGATGTATTACAGAAGTGTATTCTTGAAACCTATGTAATTTTAGTAACCAATATTACCTGAATAAATTCAATAAAAAGCAATATTTAAAAGTAACATTAACGAAGCCCTGGCTGGTGGCACGGCACAGTGGATAAGACACCGGCCTGTAAACCCAAAGGTCGCTGGTTCAATTCCCAGCCAAGGCACATAACCAGGTTGAAAGCCAGGTTGAAAGCTAGGTCCGTAGCTGGAGGCAGATGAAAGGCAACCATACATTGAAGTCTCTCTCCTTCTCTGCCTCTCTCCCCTCCTCCCTCTCTAAAAAGTAATAAATAAAATCTTTAAAAACAAAAAGGTTACATGAATCTGCAGAGTACTATTTGCTATGCTATTCTCGCACTTGTCTAAAATAATACTTTTCTATGTGCATATTTGTAGGAAATTTGAGAGACTTAAAATATATATATTTTACATAAAGTCCACTACAGAGTAGCAATGGGGGTGACCCATGTAAGAATTTTAAGAAGACAAAGATAAGGATGAACAGTGATGAACACTAACAAACCCTGATTAATTATTCCAAGTGCTCATAATCAAGAATCCTCTCTAAGATGACTACTTGTAGAACTGTAGCTTTTCACAGACACTCCAGGTCGCCTTTTTGAGGTTTGAAATATGTGCATACATCAGAGTATTTTCCAAATAGCTTTTAGAAGAGAAGCAATGTAATCAAAACGCAAATAAACTAGAGCTGTGAGAAGCAAAACACTTACAGTAGTTTTCATTTTGTTTGACCCTTGAGTATAAAGTTTTAAACATAATTCTCTACTCCTTCCCATGTGAACTGATGTAGACATTCTGCAAAGCCTCTATAAATGTTATTTAATCAATGATGACAAACATTTCCTATTCCTTTCTGTGTAATTTTTATGCCATCTCACCACCCTCAACAGAAGTTTTTCAACCTTCCAGGTTCCCCCAAAGTGTAGTTTAGAAGCCACTTTCAATGGAACCACTTGAGTTGATTGTTTAAAATCCAAATTACAGGGCCCACCTAAATTGACTGGATTTGAATATCTGAAGTGAGGGTTTCAAATCTGCACATTTACCAAAATCCAACAAGATACCACAGTAAGAAAATGATGACCACTCTGCTTAGTGTTAAACCTGGATGCCTTGAGAGTAAGTTCCTAAGGTTACAGCGTAGGCAGACATGACTCACCTCTTCATACAACCACATCAAAATTACAACTTAAATATAGACCTATCAGCCAGAGCCATCAGATTTGACAACTGGAGAATTAAAGAAACCTCATCTATTGAGATGGGTAGGAGGGGCATAGGTGCCAGAATAGGGTAGCCTCTCACACACATATGGTAGATTCAAATTTGGGTGGAATATCTCAGGAATTAGGTGTCCCAGCCTAGGGTTATAGTGCCAGGGAGATAAGTACCACTTCTGTCTGCAAATGCCAGCATGAATTGAGTCAGTAAAAGAAACGCTGGAGCCCTAAGCAGTTCGTTATAAAGAACCCACACATGGATTCACCTGCTCTGATTTGCTCCCTCTGGGCTCCAGCACCAGGGTGGCAGCTTGACGGGCACCAGTGATACACACAGAGAAAGTTAAGTAGCTGTAACAAGGGAGATCAGAGGCCACTGTCTTTTTTTTTTTTTTTAACCCTCCCCACACAAATCAATGGGCTGGTGCCAAGTCTGAGACTCCAACAACCTGGCTAACTCTGTCTGACCTTGGAAATCCCTAGACCATGCCCCACCCAACCTCTAGGCCCACCCAAGCTACTTTTCCATAAGAATCGCTGGTGTTGGTTCCTGCTTCACATCTTCCTAAATCCTATCAAACAAGCAACAGCTGGACTCAGTGAGCCCCAAACCCGAGGCTACCATCAGCCAATTTAGATTCACAGTTGGTTTCACCTGGGAATCTACAAGCCCAACACAAATAGCAGCCATCTCAGGTTACTTTACAGCTCAGGAAGGCTGCTCAAGGCATAACACAGCTGTGGTTGGTCTTTAGCCTATACCACCCAGGAAAACCCAGGGCCAGCACACCCAGTGGACAGCTATAGTGGAGCATCACCACCTTGCCCCACCACAGCTGATAGTCTACAGAAGGAGGAAGTTGGTGATCAGTGGTCACAGCCAGCCCTTACAGCTGACTGACTAGGTGAATCCCTCCCATAGATTTGCTAATAACAATCAAGGCTCAACTACAAGAGGACAGTGTTCAGACCACATGAAGGGTCCACATCGAATACCCAAACTGAGTGACAGAGAAAGCTGTGCCACTAGAGCCTACAGGACACCTACTATGTTAGTCAATACTACCACTACACAGAAACAGACACAAGGCCAAGAAGCATGGCACAAATGAAAGAACAGAACAAAAAACTAAAAAATAAATAAATAAACAAAGCAGATATAGCCAACCTATCACATGCACAGTTCAAAATCCTAATGATAAGGATGTTCAGAGAAATGATTCAGTATGGCTACCAAATAAAGGAAGAATTGAAGGTTATACAGGCTAAAATAAAGAAAAATATACAGGGAACCAACAGTGATGGGAAGGAAGCTGGGATTCAAATCAACAATTTGAATAAAAAGGAGAAAATGAACATTCAGCTGGAACAGAAAGAATAAACAAGAACTTAAAAAAAAAAATGAGGAGAGTATTAAGAACCTCTGGGAGAACTTCAATCATAGGGATGCCAGAAGGAGAAAAAGAAAAGAAATTGAAAACTTATGTGAAAAAATAATGAAGGAAAACTTCCCCAATTTGGTAAAGGAAATAGGTATACATGTCCAGAGAACAGAGTCCCAAACAAGCTATACCCAAAGAGGATCACACCAACACACATAATGAAAATGCCAAAGGTTATAGATAGAGAATCACAAAAACAGTAAGAGAAAAGAAGAGAATTACCTACAAAGGAGTTCCCATTAGACTAAGAGCTGATTTCTGAAAAGAAATTTTGCAGGCTAGAGGGGGTGGCAAGAAGTATTCAAAGTGATGAAAAACAAGGGCCGCCAACCAAGATCACTTTATCCAGCAAAGCTATTATTTAGAATGGAAGGACAGATAAAGTGCTTCCTAGGCAAGGTAAAGCTAAGGGAGTTCATTATCATCAATCCATTATTATATGAAATGATAAAAGGATTTACTTAAGCAAAGAAGATCAAAACTATAAACATTAAAATGACAACAAATTCACAACTATCAACAATTAAATCTACAAAAATGAGAACAAAAACAAAAACAGAATGAGCAAACATCCAGAATATAAATTGAGTCATAGGTATGGGGATCTTTTGGAGGGTTATGGGTGAGGAGAAGAAGAGAATGGGGGAAGTGGTGCAGGGATCAAGAAGTATAACTGGTAGGAACAGAATAGACAGGGGATGTTACAAATAATAGAAGAAAGGGTGAAGCCAAAGAACTTACATGCATGACCCATGGATGTGAACTAAGAAAGGAAGGATTACTGGAGAGAGGGGGAGTGCTGAGCAGAGGGGAGCAAAGGGAGAAAAATTGGGACAACTGTAGCAGCATAATAAAAACAAACAAACAAACAAACAAAAAAACTATATAGTTAAAAATTAAGAATATAGCCCTGGCTGGTGGAACAGTGGATAAGGTGCTGGCCTGCGAACCCAAATGTCATTGGTTTGAGTTTCAGCCAGGGCACATACCCAGATTGCAAGCCAGGTCTGTAGCTAGAGGCAGGTGAAAGGCAACCATACATTGATGTTTCTCTCCCTCTCTGCCTTTCTCCCTACCCCTCCCTCTGAGAAAAATAAATATAATCTTAAAAAAAATTAAGAATGTATCATTTTTCTCACATGCACACAACATTCACAGTCTTTCTATAATTTTTCAACCCCTGTGCTACTGTATGAGATTTAACAGGCATAAATTTCATTGTCCATGAGCTTTTAAACATTTGTAAAATTTTATATAGGTAGTTTATATGGAATGGACATTAATTCATAAGGATTAATAGAAAAATAGGAAAGGCATCACAAATGACCATATTTAAGTATTTCTTTGGCCAGTACTTGTAATCTGTTTCTAATACAAAAAATAAACAAGAGATTGAGGTACCCTTTATAAATATTATAGCACAGTACACCAATGTCATATGTTTTTAATAAAGAAATCAAACAGTTTTTAGCAATATACTAAATCTTCATTTGCACATGGGAAAAACCATGATATCATGAAAAAGTAGCCCTGGCTGGTAGCACAGTGGATAAGGCACTAGCCTGTGGACCCAAAGGTCACCAATATGATTCTCCAACCAGGGCACATAACCAGATTGCAAACCAGGTCTCCAGCCAAGTCTGTAGCTGGAGGCAGGTGAAAGGCAACCATACATTGATGTCTCTCTCCCTCTCTGCCTCTCTCCCTTCTCCTCTCTAAAAAGTGATAGATAAAATCTTGAAAGGATAAAAAAAAATGTAAAAAAAAAAACTCACCACTTCTTCATGTCTGCATTTCCTCACATTAATTCCATTTATCTGCAATGAAATAAAAGCATAGTTTCATGTTATATGAGTGACTTTATGTTTTGGTTGACATAGAACAATGATGGTAAAACATACCTGTAAAATTGCATCCCCAATAAAGAGCAGTCCTGAAAGTTCCGCTATGAATGAAAAAGGGCAATTGATTATGCATCAACTACTTTCTTCATACAGATTAGTTTTCATAAATTAAACTAAAAATCTCTAAAATAAAAACTACTTTATATGGCTATTACCTTAAAAGATGCACAAAGAATGAATATACAAAAGCAATTATGTGATTCAACCCAAATATTGAAACATAAGCTGAGATATTTCTATTTAGTTCAACCATTTTAGATTTTACAGTTGTTAAAATATTATCTTTCTTTTTCATAGATGACTAAATTTTTTAATGTACTTACAATTTCAAGCTATCTACAAAAATGTTTAGATCTAGGTATTTAATTCATCAATCATTGAAACAGCTCTAAATTTATTTTTAAACATTTGATTATCTTATGCATTTCAATCATTTCAGTTGCTTTATATATTTACTGTTTTTCCTACATAAGATTTTATGTGAAGGGTTAACTGAGTTAAATTACACGTAAGAACTGAAAATACTGGGTTGGTCAAAAGTTCATTTAGTATTTTTTGTACAATGGCTCTAGTAGCACTTGGTTGTCTTTGACTTCATTTGAAACAATTTTGTTAATTATATTGTGACAGCTGTCATGTTGGCATACATTTAAAAAACATCAAAATGAGTGAATTTTTGTGGAGCCATTTTGATATTTAATATGGAAGAAAATATGTGACATTCTTGGCATATTATGCTTTACTATTTCAAGAAATGTAAAAATGCAACTGACACTCAAAACAATTTGTGCAGTGTATAGAGAAGGTGCTGTGACTGAGCATAAGTGTCAAAAGTGGTTTGCAATGTTTGTAATTGACCAAGATTGGCCAAATAATTCTTTGCTGCAGGCCTGTTTTATGCATTGGAAGATGTTTAACAGCACCTGTGGCCTCTATCCACTAGAAGCCAATAGCTGGAGACAGCTGACATACTCAAAATATCCAAATCAATGAAGTTATTGGTGAAAATTAAGACTGTGTTTTTTACTTTACAGAGAAAAACTAAGTGGACTTTTTGGCAAACCCAATAAAATACATCTAAAATTGCACACTCTTGCTGTGACTTGTTATCATTACTTTTGTTTGTATGTTTGTTTAATGAAACAATTGAAAAGTTATGCATTCCTTAATTCATACACATTCACATGTTCTATTATCTTCCAGGAAGTTCTTCCCTGGAATAATAAAGGGAATACTTCAGGAATAATCCCTGGAATAATTCAGGAATCAGACTCAATCACTCACTGCCTGATCATGAGGAAGATGGAGCTAGTCAATGACATACTAATTTATGATTCTTAAATATCACCTTATTCTTCAATAACAGTGGCTAATGTATAATTTTCTTAGCACTTTACCTCTTTGCTCCTTGGAGATTTTTGAAATGACAACTGGAATATTGTGTTCTGCTCCCCCCTGGGAAGACAAAATCAGATATTATGCTTTTTAATCTAAAAAGGAAAAAAAAAAAAATGCAATGTTTAGTTAAAAACTATATAGGCTATGAATAGTATGTTAAGGAATATGTTTTAAAATTTAAACAAACCTGTGGAATTTCTTCACTGTGTAGATAGTACTCCCAAGAAACCTATTTATTGTTTAGAATTTCACTGTGATATCCAATAATTAATAACAAGTACTTTGAAAGTTTTTATTTTTCAAATGAAGAATGGTTGGCCCTGGCTGGTAGCACAGTGGGTAAGGTGCCGGCCTGCAAACCCAAAGGTTGCAGGTTCGATTCCCCAGCCAGGGCACATAACCAGGTTGCAAGCCAGGTCTCCAGTCAGATCTGTGGCTGGAGGCAGGTGAAAAGCAACCATACATTGATGTCTCTCTCCCTCTCTGCCTCTCTCCCTTCCCCTCTTTCTAAAAAT
>PVIW01016807.1:0-15722 GCA_004026585.1 Noctilio leporinus | reverse complement strand
AACAATGAAGAAAGAAATCAAGGAAGACACAAATAAATGGAAGCATATACCATGTTCGTGGATGGGAAGAATTAACATCATTAAAATGTCCATACTACCCAAAGCAATCTACAGATTCAATGCAATCCCAATTAAAATACCAATGACAGACTTCACAGAAATAGAAAAAATACTTCAAAAACTTATATGGAGCCAAAAATGCCCACGAATAGCCACCACAATCTTGAGAAAGAAGAACAAGGTAGGAGGAATCACAATACCGGACTTCAAACAATACTACAAGGCTACTGTCATCAAAACAGCATGGTACTGGCATAAGAATAGACATATCGATCAATGGAACAGAATAGAGAGCCCAGAATTTAACCCAGGACTCTATGGTCAACTCATATTTGACAAAGGGGGAAGGAACATCCAATGGAGTAAAAACAGTCTCTTCAACAAATGGTGTTGGGGGAACTGGACAGCAACATGCAAAAAGATAAAACTAGACTACCAACTTACACCATACACCAAAATAAACTCAAGATGGATAAAGGATTTAAACATAAGCAGTGCCACCATAAAGGTCCTGGAGAAAAATAGAGGCAGTAAACTTTTGGATATCCTATGCAAAAATATGTTTACTGATACTTCACCAAGGGCAAAGGAAATCAAAGAACGAATCAACAAATGGGACTATATCAAATTGAAAAGTTTCTGTTCAGCTAAAGAAAGTATCAGCAAAGTTCATAGGGAACCAACTGTATGGGAAAACATAATTGCCAATGATACCTCAGACAAGGGTCTGATCTCCAAAATATATAAAGAACTAATGCGACTCAACACCAGGGAGACAGACAGCCCAATTAAAAAATGGGCAAAGGACCTGAACAGACAACTCACTGAGGAAGATATACAAAGGGCCCAAAGGCATATGAAAGAATGCTCAGCATTACTAGTCATCAGAGAGATGCAAATTAAAACTGCATTAAGATACCACCTCACACCTGTCAGAATGGCAATCATCAGCAAATCAACAAACAACAAGTGTTGGTGAGGATGCGGGGCAAAGGGAACCCTCATACACTGTTGGTGGGAATGCAGGCTGGTGCAGCCACTGTGGAAAGCAGTATGGGGTTTCCTTAAAAAACTAAAAATGGAACTGCCTTTTGATCCAGCAATTCCACCACTTGGACTATACCCAAAGAATCCTGAAACACCAATTCATAAGAACCTATGCACACCTATGTTCATAGCGGCACTATTTACAATAGCCAAGTGCTGGAAACAGCCTAAGTGCCCATCAGTGGATGATTGGATCAAAGTACTTTGGTACATTTACACAATGGAATACTACACAGCAGAAGGAAAGAAGGAACTTGTACCCTTTGTAACAACATGGATGGAACTGGACAGTATTATGCTTAGTGAAATGAGCCAGTCAGTGAAGGACAAATATCATATGATCTCACCCATTACGGGACAATAATGAGCAAAAATAATAAGCAAAACAGAACCATGTATATGAATACATGTGGTCAGGGGGATCGGGGTTGGGGGGAGGGGTGATGTAGAGAAAAAGAAGGGGAGCAGCTTAGACAAGAACCTAGTATAAAGGAACCATGGACATGCACAACAGGTGGGATTGACTTTGGCGGGAATGGGTGGGTGGGGAGGAGGACAGAGTGGAGGAAAAGGGGGATGGATGTAATACAACAACAATAAATTTTTAAAAAAAAAATGATTTCTTATATGATGAGTCACTTTGTATAGCATATCAGTATTGTAACAAGAAAAACTAGAAAAATCAAGATTTTAAAAATATATTTTGTGAATGAATCAGAGAGCTACTGAGGAAGCCAGGAATTAGAGACAAGATACAGAAAGAATGGAAGCTTATTAATGTGAGCTTTATTTTCTGTACTCTACTTTCCCTTAGGATATATTCAGCATGAAACCTGAGACAAAGAAGCCAGAAAGTCAGTTTTTTATCACCTTATGCACCTGGGGAAACTGAAGTTTAGAGCTGTCAAGACAGCTTAGTAATAGGGGGACAAGTTCTTAGACAGATAGAAGGAAAGTCCTGGCTGGTGGCACAGTGGATAAGGTACAGCCTGCGAACCCAAAGGTCTCTGGTTCGATTCCCAGCCAGGGCACATAACCAGGTTGCAAGCCAGGTCTCCAACCAGGTCTCCAGCCAGGTCCGTAGCTGGAGGCAGGTGAAATATAACCACACATTGATGTCTCTCTCCCTCTCTGCCTCTCTCTTCCCCTCTCTCTGAAAATAATAAAAAAATAATAAAATAAAATCTTTTTAAAAAAGTTTTAAAAAAACGATAGAAGGGCACAGAATGAATCCAACACTGGGAAATAGTTTTTTCTTAGAGACCTCTATAGTTTAAGTTGTACAAAAATAATAATAATAAAATGAGGCTAAGAAGTCATGCCAAAACCATCAGCAAAATGGTACAAGTTTGTGACAGGCTCACAGTGCTTGGAAGAGAAAATTTGGAATTTATGACCTGACAGGTAGGAGTTGTAGCAAACAGCCCTCATTCTTAGTGGACTCTTAGAGGGTTACACTGTAGAAATGGAGGTGAACCAGAGGCAAACTCAGACATATAAAGATTACAAACTAGTCTTAAGTCAGCAATGTTCCTATCTGACTTAAGGTGATATGATTCTCTGCTGCCTGCCACAGGAAAGAGGTATTCCTTTCTGGAGGAGGATAATATGATCTGGAGCCTCTACAATTTTTAAAAAGACTTTTTATTCATTATTTTTTAGATAGAAGGGTAGGAGGGAGGAAGAAAGGGAGAGAAGCCTCCAGCTACAGACCTGGCAGGATTCTGGCTTACAACCTAGTTATGTTCCCTGGCTGGGAATCAAACCAGCAACCTTTGTGTTCGCAGGCTGGTGCCTTATCCACTGCGCCACCAGCCAGGGCTACAATTTTTATACATAATGTTGAGCATTCAATAAAAACTAACTGGTATGTGAATAATAAGAACAAGAGGAAAAGATAGAGGATAGAAACAGAAACATAGGTGATATTAGTTATCAGACACAGACTTTGAAATAAATTTGATGAATAGGGTCAAGAAGAGATGAAAAGAGATTTTCACCAGAGAACTGAAAACAATAATTTAAAAAATAAATAGAAAGTTTGTAATAGAAAATAATATAATTAAAATTAAGAACTTGACATATATGCCCTGATCAGGTGGCTCAGTTGGTTAGAGGATTGTCCCATACACCAAAAAGTATTTGTGTGAGATAAATGTTATTTCTTCTTTAAGTGTTTGAAAGAGTTCATCAGTTATGCCATTTAGTCCTGGAGTTTTACTTTGTTGGGAGGATTTTAATAACCAGTTTCATTTCTTTTGTAGCTAAAGTGGTCTTTCTTCTTGTGTCAGTTTTATTGAGTTGTGTTTATGAAGGAATTTGTTCACTTCCCCTAGAGCTACTTCTGATCCATTCTAAGATTTGTTTTTGTTTAAGTTTTGGACTCTCCCAACTACACTTATGTTAGACTTTCTTACCATATCTCGAGTCTTATATTCTTTCAGGAATGTCTGTCTTTTTTGCTCTCCATTTTTCTTTCTAGATATTATCTATCTATTGACTTTTATTTTTTTAAAGATTTTATTTATTATTTTTAGAAAGAGGGGAAGAGAGAGAAGCAGAGAGGGAGACAGACATCAATGTATGGTTGCTTTTCACCTGCCTCCAGCCACAGACCTGACTGGAGACCTGGTTTGCAACTTTGTTATGTGCCCTGGCTGGGGAATCAAACCTGCGACCTCTGGGTTTGCAGGCCGGCACCTTGTCCACTGTGCTGCCAGCCAGGGCTGACTTTTCTTTTAAGTACACTAGTCATGTTTTTGGCTTTGCCCAATCCGCTGTAAAATCCATATGTTGAGTTCTTTTTTATTAATTACTACTACTATTTTTTAATCTTTCCTCACCCAAGAATGTTTGTATTGATTTGAGAGAGAGAGGAATGGAGGAAAGAAATGAGGGAGAGAGAGAGGAAAAAAAACATCATTTGGTTCCCTCCTACATGCACCCCGACTGGGAAGTTAACCCACAATCTAGGTATGTGTTCTAACCAGAAATAACCATGTTATTTTATGAAGTTAGAATAACAAGAATTTGCAAAGAACACTTCAAGAAATGAAATAGGCATAATATAATAAAGGAGCAGGAAGAAACTCAGGGAGAGATGGTCTTGATGGTAGTGATGCTTACAGAGGTCTATACTTATCAAGTTATATACATTAAATATGTACAGCTTTTTACATGTCAATAACTCAATAAAGTGTTTTTTAAAACAGAAATTAAAATGGAAAATAACAATATGTGTGTATAAATCTAATCCAGTGAGATTTAACAATGATAATATATCTCAAGTGAGGTTAATGGGAAAATCAAGTACTATAATTTACCATATTAACAGGGAAATGGTAGAAAATTCTTTACTCACTTCAATAAATGCAGAAAAGAGATTTAATCAAATTAAACACCCACTTGTAGGTAAAATTTAAAAACTCTTGGAATTAAAGGGAACCTCCCTAATATAAATAAATATTAACTATAAAAATTGTAATTATTGTTAAATTATTTTTTAAATTCCCCCTGAGATCAGGATTAAGACAAGGATTAGCAAAACTTCTATTAACACTGTATAGGATGTCCTAGTAAATATAATCAAGCAAGAAAAAGATGTAAAAGACATAGAGATTAAAAATAAAGAAAATTTATCATTTGCAAATAATATCATTGTGTACATAGAAATCCAAAATAATTTATAAACAATGTGAATTAATAAGGAGATTTAACAATGATATATGAATATACTATTTTCATAGGTTAGAGTCTCAATATTGTCAATATTGTTAATAATGTCATCACCTCCCAATTCCCCCTTCATTTATGGAGTTGATAAAATCCAAATAAAAAACTGTCGAGATAAGGCGCCGGCCTGTGAACCCAAAGGTCACAGGTTCGATTCCCAGCCAGGGCAACATAACTAGGTTGCAAGCCAGGTCTCCAGTCAGGTCTGTGGCTGGAGGCAGGTGAAAAGCAACCATACATTGATGTCTCTCTCCCTCTCTGCCTCTCTCTCTTCCCCTTTCTAAAAATAATAAAATTAAAAAAAAAAAAAAACTGTCGCAAGTTTTTTATGTGAAAACTGACAAGCTGCTATTAAAATTTATATGGAAATGTAGAAGGTCAAGAATAGCCAAAGCAATCTTAAGGAACAAAGCTGGAGGATTTACACAACCAGCTATCAAGGCTTATTATACAGCTATAATAAGTCAGTATGATATTGGTAAAGATAAATAGACTGATTAATAAAATAAAATTTAAAGTATAAAAATGAACAAAGTTATATGGTCACCTGATTTTTATGTCCTTAGGATATATCCTACTGAGACTGTTGAGTCAAAATGTACTTGAATTGGATCAAGATGATGATATAATTCATGGTGGAAAAATTGGACAACTTGGGCAAAATGGATAAATTCCAGGAACATGCAGTCTTCCAACTGACAGGAAGAATCTGAAAATCTGAATAGAGAAATTACAGCTAAGAAAATTGAAGCAAGAATAAAAACAAACTCTCAGCAAACAAAAGTCTTGGACCAAATAGCTTCACAGGTGAATTTTACCAAACATTCAAAGAAGAACTAACACCTATCCTTCTCAAACTATCCCAAAAAATTCAAGAGGAGGGAAGATTCCCAAGGTCATTTGTGAGGCCAGCATTATCCTAATTCCAAAACTAGATAAAGATACAACAAAGAAAGAAAATTATAGGTCAATATCCCTGATGAACATAGGTACTAAAATTCTCAACAAAATAATAGCAAATCAGGTGCAACAATACATTAAGATTATACAAGATCAAGTGGGATTTATTCTGGGGATTCAAGGTTGGTACAATATTTGCAAATGAATAAACATGATACATCACATAAACAAAATGAAGAATAAAAATTACATGATCATATAAATAAGTGCAGAAAAAGCATCTGATAAAATACTGCATCCATTTACAATAAAAACGCTCAGTAAAGTGGGAGTAGAAGGACTATACTTCAATGTAATAAAGTCCATATATGGCAAACCCATAGCAAACAACATACTTAAAGGGAAAAATCTAAAAGTGTTTCCCTTAAGATCAGAAGTAGACAGGAGTGTCTGCTTTTGCCATTCTTATTCAACATAGTAATGGAAGTCCTAGCCACAGCAATAAGACAACAGGAAGAAATTAAAGAAATCTAAATTGGAAAGAAAGTAAAACTGTAATCATTCATAAAGGACATATTTTACATCAAAACCTCTAAAGACTCCACTGAAAACCACTTAATCAAATAAATGAATTCAGTAAAGTAGCAGGAAACAAAATTAATGTTAAGAAATTGGTGGTATTTTTAGACACCAATAATGAACTACCAAAAAGAGAAACTAAGGAAAAATTCCCATTTGCTATTGCACCAAAAATTAATAATAAGGTACCTAAGAATAACTTTAACTGTGGAGGTAAAAGACCTGTACTCAGAAAATGATAAAATATTGAAAAGTATTGAAGAAGATACAAATACATGGAAGTATATATGTAGTTCACGGGTTGGAAGACTTAACCTCACTAAAATGTCCATACTACACATAGCAATCTATTGATTCAACACAATTCTCATGAAAACACTCAAAGCATATTTCACAGATCTAGAACAAATATTCCAAATTTTATGTGGAACCCAAAAACACTACAAACAGCCTCAGCAATCTTCAGAAAGAAGAACAAAGTTGGATTTATCACACTATCTGATATCAAAGTAGACTTAAACACCACTGTGATGAAAACATCCTGGTACTAAACATAAGAAGAGACATATAGATCAATGGAACAGAACAGAGACCCCAGAAATAATCTCATGCCTTTTGGTCAATTAATATGTAACTAAGGAGGCACAAGCATACAACGGAGTAAAAACATTCTCTTCAATAAATCCTGTTGGGAAAATTTGACAATACATGGAGAATATGAAACTTGACCACCAAATTTCAACATGCACAAGAATTAACTCAACATGGATGAAATACTTAGATATAAATTGCAAAACCTTAACATGCCTAGAAGAAAACATAGGCAATAAAGTCACATTTATTGTAGCAATATTTTGCTCATATAGCTCCTTGGACAAGGGAAAGAAAGAAAAATAAACAAATATGACTGCATAAAACTAAAAAGCTTTTGCACAACAAAATAAACCATCAACAAAATGAAAAGGGAACCCACTGAAAGGGAGAACATATTTATCAATGATATATCTGATGAGTTCATTTCCAAAATACATATATAAAGAACTTATACAACTCAACACCAGAAAGGCAAAAACCCAATTAAAAAAAAACATAAGACAACCACGGACAGAAAAGAAGAGGATGCTTCATCATAACGTGACTGGTAGGAATCACAGAAACATGAGAAGTCTGGCTGGGCCCCCACCATAGGCAGCAGCCAAAGGGACGGAGCTGGGGGCTCCACCTGAGAAGGGTGGGTTCTAGTCCCCTAGCTGGGTGTCCCAGCCAACAGCAACACTGCAGAGAGTAGAGCAGCATCCAGCTGAGAAGGGCAGAAATCCATGAAGTTTGCTGGCCTGAGAGAGTGTTGGAGATAGATAACCGCTAAGGCAACCACAGTGAAAATACATTGGCACCCACCTACCCTGGACTCCAGCAGAGGACGGGCAGGGTGGACTAGAGACATGTGGGGAGAGTTTGTGGCAGTGGCTTGGAGGAACAAAGTGGGGAGGCAGCTGACGGGATTCCAGTGCTGACTCATCACCCACACCTCAGGTGGACACTGCATCAAGCACCTTCCATACAAGAGTCCTCAAAGCCCCACCCACTGGAAGCAATCTGCCTTGTCCAGTGGTGTCTGAACCTGGAACCTGATCACAACACTTTGATTTACATCTAAATAAACCTCTCCTACCTTGCCCCATCTGAGCATAGATACAATAGTTGGCACCTGAAGCGGTATTTCTTACCCAGCAGCACCTGCGCCTGGTGGCTAATTAAATATTCTCTGACTTACAGCTGGGTCAGTCAGTCAGCCCCGCACAGTGGCATGTGAGCCTGGTTGCTGATTGTGGATTCATAGGTTCACAACTGAGTTGGTTTGTCCTGCCCAGTGGCCTTTGGGCCTGGTGACTAATCATAGATTCATTGGATTACAATTGAACCTTGTTGTCAGCGGTTCTTGAGCCCGATGACCAAACATAAATTCATTGGATTAAAATTGGATGTTGCTGCCTTGCCCAGTAACATCTGAGCCTGGTCGTTGATCACAGATCCATTGATTCACATATGAATCTGTCCCACAAAGCAGCACCTGAGCTGGTAGCTGCTCCATTGGATTATAATTGAACCTCTCTGTCTAGCCCAGCAGGGCCTGAGTTTTGTAGCTGATTCATTGATTTACAACTGAAATGGTCTGTGCCCCCAAGCTGCAACTGAGCATGGTGTAGGATAACAAACAAATAGGATTACAACAACTTAATCAATCCTTCCAGCCTAGCAGTTTCTTAGCCTGGCAGCTGATCACATTCTCATTGGATTACAACAAAACCTAAGTATGGGGAGAAAAAGAAAGAATCTATCTCCAAAGGAAAGAAGGAATATCACTAAATGGAACGGAGGCAAGAAAATTATCAGACACAGAATTCAAAATAATGACAGAGCAGCTCAATGGGCTCAGCCAGCTAAAAGAAAACTACAAACAACTCCAGGGAAACTATAAACAACTCCAGGGAAGCTACAAGGAACTTACTGAGAACTGCATCAGCATTAAAAAGAACACAGAAATATCACTAAATGGAACGGAGGCAAGAAAATTATCAGACACAGAATTCAAAATAATGACAGAGCAGCTCAATGGGCTCAGCCAGCTAAAAGAAAACTACAAACAACTCCAGGGAAACTATAAACAACTCCAGGGAAGCTACAAGGAACTTACTGAGAACTGCATCAGCATTAAAAAGAACACAGAAACTATCAGTAAGAACAAGAAAAAAATGAAGAATACAAATTCTGAATTGAAAAATACAGTAGAAGGAATCAACAGCAAGCTAGAGGAAGAAGAGGATCGAATCAGCAAGGTGGAGGACAAAGTAGAAAAATATTCCAACACAGTGCAACAGAATGAAAAAAGGCAGAACAAGAATGAAGAGATATTAAGAAGCTGCAGGACAATATGAAATGCAATAATATCCATATCCTAGGGATACCAGAAGGATAAGAGAAACAAGGAAAGGAAAATCTGTTCAAAAAAGTAATGATAGAAAACATCCCTAACATAATGAGTAAAAACATTACTCAAGTTCAGGAAGCACAGAAGGTACCAATGAGGATGAATCCAAACAGACCCAGTCCAAGACACATTATAATTAAAATGCCCTATTGCAAAGATAAAGAGAGAATCCCAAGAGCATCAAGAGGGAAACAGCAAATAAAATATAAGGGGGCTCCAATAAGGTTATCTAATGATTAATCAACAGAAACAATAAAAGCCAGAAGGGAATGGCAAAACATTTTCAAAGTAATGGGAAACAAAGTCCTGCAACCAAGATTACTCTACCCAGCAAGATTCTCATTCAAAATGGAAGAAGAAATAGAGTTTCCCAGATGAAATAAGACTAAAAAAATACATCTCTACTAAACCAGCATTGCAAGAAATGATAAAGGGTCTGCTTTAAAAAGATGAAGAAACAGAGAGAGACAGAGAGGAACACAGGTAAAAAATGGGAAAATGTCAATACATAAGTATCAATCAATAATAACCTAAATGAAAATGGATTAAATGCACCAATCAAAAGACATAGGGTAGCTAAATGGATAAGAAAATATGACCCACATATATACTGTCTTCAAGAGACCCAACTCAGAACAAAATATCAACACAGGTTGAAAGTGAAGGGGTGGAAAAATATATATCAAACAAATGGACATAAAAAAAGGCTAGTATAGCAATACTTATTTCAGACAAAATAGATTTAATGATGAAGGCCATCAAAAGAGACAAAGAAGGACATTTCATAATACTTAAGGGAACAATCCATCAAGAAGATATAAGCCTGGTAAACATATATGCACCCAACATAGGATCTACCAAATATATAAGGAAAATCTTGGAGAACTTCAAGAAGGATATAGACAGCAACACACCAATAATAGGGGATTTTAATATCCCACTATCAACAATAGACAGATATTCCAAACAAAAAAACACCAAGGATATTGTGGCATTGTACAACACTTTAGAGGAAATGGACCGAAATGAGATATACAGAACCTTTCACCCCAAAGAAGCAAAATACACATTCTTTTCAAATGCACAGGAAATATTCCCAAGCATAGACCACATGGTAGGTCACAAAACAAGCTTCAGAAATACAGGAAAATTGAAATCATACTAAACATCTTCTCAAATCACAATGGCTTGAAACTAGAAATCAACCTCAAGGGAAAAAAACAAAAACACTCTAACTCATGGAGACTGAATAGCATACTTCTAAGTAATTAATGGGTTAACAATGAAATTAAAGATGAAATTAAAATGTTTCTGGAAATAAATGACAATGAATACCCAACAGCCCAAAACCTATGGGATACAGCAAAGGCAGTACTGAGAGGGAAGTTCATAGCAATACAGGCCTACCTAAAAACTCAGAAGAAGCTTATATAAACACCCTAACCATAAAGATGCAAGAATTAGAGGAGCAATAACAAACAAAGCCCAGAGCAAGTAGAAGGAAGGAAATTATCAAGATCAAAGCAGAATTAAATAACTTTGAGACTCAAACTACAATTTGAAGGATCAAGAAGTCCAAGAGCTAGTTCTTTGAGAAAATAAATAAAATTAACAAGCCTTTAACCAGACTCATCAAGAAAGAGAGGACCAAAACAAACAAAATCAGAAATGACAGAGGAGAAATCACAACTGATACTTAAGAAATAGAGAGGATTGTAAGAAACTACTACAACTATATGACAAAAAAATATGACAACCTGGATGAAGGACACATTTCTGGAAATGCATCATCTACCAAAACTGAATCCAGAAGAAGTAGAAAGCCTGAATAGACCAATAACTACAAGTGAAATTGAGTAAGTAATCAAAAGTCTCCCAAAGCACAAGAGCCCTGGACCAGATGGATACACAGGAGAATTTTACAAAACATTTAAAAAGCACTAACTCCTTTCCTTCTCAAACTATTCCACACATCCAAGAAGAGGGCAGACTCCCAAACTCTTTCTTTGAGGCCAATATTTTTCTAATCCCAAAACCAGGTCAAGACACACCTAAGAAAGAAAACTATACACCAATATCTTTGATGAACATAGATGCTAAGATTCTCACCAAAATA
The DNA here is from genome assembly GCA_004026585.1 of Noctilio leporinus. Classification (NCBI taxonomy): domain Eukaryota; kingdom Metazoa; phylum Chordata; class Mammalia; order Chiroptera; family Noctilionidae; genus Noctilio; species Noctilio leporinus. Next base: position 4,299 of record PVIW01016807.1, on the reverse strand, counting down.
TTGGCCAAAGGATCCAGCAATAGGTTAAAAAGATCATACACCATGATCAAGTGGGCTTCATCCCAGGGATGGAAGGATGCTACAACAATCTCAAGTCAATAAATATAATACACCACATTAACAAAATGAAAGACAAAAACCATATGATCATATCAATACATGCTGAAAAAGCATTTAATAAAGTACAGAGAGAAGCAAAAAGGGGATGGATGTGATACAACAACGATAAAAAATTTTTTAAAAAAGCACAGCAACCATTTATGATAAAAACCCTCAGCAAAATGGTCATAGAGGGTGCATACCTCAATATAATAAAAGCCATACATGAGAAACCTGAAACCAACACCATACTCAAGGGAAAAATTTAAAGCTTTGCCCCTAAGATCAGGAACAAGACAAGGCTGTCCACTTTCTCCTGATCTGCTCAACATTGATTTGGAAGTTCTATCCATAGCCATCAGAAAAGAAAAAGGAATCAAAGGTATCCTAATTGGAAAGGAGGAAGTCAAACAGTCATGATTTGCAGATGATATAATAGTGTATATAAAAAGACCCAATAGACTCCACCAAAAACTTACTTGATCTAATAAACAAATTTAGCAAAATAGCTGGATATAAAATCAATATCCAGAAATCAAAAGCATTTTTGTATACCAATAATGAAACATTGAGATAGAAGCTAAAAAACAAATCCCATTTACCATAGCAACAATAAAAATAAAGTACTTAGGAATAAACTTAACCAAGGAGGTAAGAGACCTGTACTCAGAAAACTACAGAATACTGAAGAAAGAAATTAAGAAAGATACAAATAAATGGAAGCATATACCATGTTCATGGATGGGAAGAATTAACATCATTGAAATGTCCATACTACACAAAGCAATCTATAGATTCAATGCAATCCCAATTAAAATACCAATGACAGAGATCAAAGATGGAGAAAGAATGGAGAGCAGTGCTGATGGTGCTCTCGAGTACCAAAGCAACTGGAGGACAGGATAAGGAGCACAAGATGTCTGCAGGTCCCTAAGAATTGGAGCAGTAAGCATCTGGACTCAGGGGAGCACAGCCCAGAGGCAGCAGAGACCTACAGGAGGGCAGATTAGACAGTTCCAAACCGCCAGTGGGCCGAGGTCGGCTCTGGGCAGTGGCAGTTCTACCCAGAGGGGCATCTTTAACTGAAGCCAGCTCCTGACTCTTTGGTGACTAGAAATCTGAGCATTAAAGTGTGGGCAGTGAGGGCATACTCTGGAGGGAATGAGGAATTGAACTCCTGCAGGGGAGGGACTGTGTGAGAGCCTTGCTCCTGTGACAGAGAGTGGAAGCTCCTCCCTGGGCCAGAGGTGGAGGAGAAGAGTCCTGCAGTGAGCAGGAGTGGGGAAGAGGGGATGTGCACCAGCCAGAGCTGCAAGAGGGCCAAAATAATTGCTGCTGGGCCACCGGGAAAAAAGCAGCTTGAAGCCCCTATGAGGGGCAGAGCCCCGCACACCCACATCAGCTCTCAGGCTAGGCTCCCACAGAAACTCCAAACTGCGAGTCAGGAACTTGTAGCTGGGGCAACTGACACCCCATTGCAGGCAACAAAGGCTGAGCTGTGGAGGCATTGGGGAGCCAGATGCTCATCACAGAGGTGGCCTGAAGAACTCCTCAGAGAGCTGGACTGCTTGAAGGGTTGGCCCTCGCCAGGGGGAGCTGAGTACTGTTGGTGGATGCCAGGCACAGTTGGCTGACAGGGGCTGCCTCCTCCAGGAGCTGCGGGGGTAGGGCCAGCCATCACAGGAGCCAGGTAGGTTGCATGCCACCCTACAGGGGAGCCAGGTGCCCATTGCAGGCAGGAACCTCCTCCAGGAGCTGGATGTGGAGGAGCAGCCATGGACATCACAGAAGCACCCTGCTGGACTTCAAACTGAAGAAGAAAAGAGAGGACCCCAGAACACTGGCAGCCCTGAAACCCAGCTAGGCTACTGGAGGCCCAGCCTACCTGGGGGCTGACACTCAGAATCAGCCCTGACTGTGACAATCATAGGCCCTGCCACTCCAAGACCACACAGCTAGACTGTACACTGCAGAGACCTGACCAAGAAAAAGAGGCAGACTCAGGAACTGGATCGCTGCTAATCTCAAGTACCTGAGTTACACCAAGAGCTACATGAACTATTAATCCCTAACATATCCTTTTCAAAAGTTACTTCCAAGCTTCACAATTAGTGCATTTTAAGTAAATACTGTTTAAACCATAGTGTAACAACTCACATATTTTAAATCCACCCCGATCTCAATCCACCTAAATACCCAAAACCCTCCCCCTACTCTTGATTTAAACTCTACTCACTCTCTGGCTACAACACATTCCCAGTCCTCAATCTAAGTATTCCTCCCCTCACCAGCCACCTAAACCCTTTCCTTTTTTTTTTTTTTCTTGCTAAAAGCCCACAGATCCTGTCTCCACTGGGACCAATTAGAGATCATGAAGGGTGAACAGCCACTTAAACCCTTTCTTTATTATTATTTTTTATCTTTTTTCATTTTATTTTTCTTAATTTTTAATTTTTTTTCCTATTCTCTGCTAAAAGCCCACAGGTTCTGGCTCCACCTTGACCAGAGATCAAGGGTGAACAGGGAGGCAGATGTGGCAACTATATATATAGGCTTACACTGTTCACTTGAGGCTTTCTGATTCTCCCTCCCTTCATTTCTATAAAATAGAAAAGTTGATTTTCTCTCTCATATCCCTGTTATCATTGCTACTCCTCACCACCCTTCAAAACTACCTATACTTCAGTAAAGTTAATCATTTTCCCCCTCATACAACAGTCTTAATATATCTACATCCCTATCAAGACTGGCTCAATTTCAGCTGAGGGGTGTGATTAAGAGTGGGGGTTACATGGAGGGTTTGGGTATATAGTTACATTCATAGGCAATTGAAAGGGGAAATAAAAGAGAAAGATATCACTGAGGTATGGTTATTTTGCCTGGACTGGTGGTTCTGTTTTAGAAGCAGCTCAAAAACAGTGTATGAGAAAGGATAGAAGGAGTGTCTTGCAATAAGCCAACTAGAAGGAAAGGAGCAATATACACAACCAATCAAGAATACAACCAGAAAGCCCAAGTTAACGACATAAAGGGCACTCCAAGAGCAACAGGTGAAAAAAATCTAGGAGACTGCAACACTGAGCTCCACAAATCTCCCAACACAGAAGGGTGCTCAACAAAGGCAAGGAAGCAAAGCAGATTGATCCAAGGGGGGAAAAAAAAAAACAAGCAACAACAGACCCAAAATGGGGGGCGGGGGGATCAGTTCACCACCAAAAGGAAAGGAAGAATCCAGAGAAAGATCACCAAATGAAATAGAGTCACATGATATATCAGACAAGGAATTCAAAAAGAAAAAAAAAATGATGATAGAGAAGCTCAATGAGCTGAGCCCCATCAAAGAAAACTATAAACAACTCCAGGGAACTTACAAGGAACTAACTGAGAGCTACACCATCATCACAAAGGACTTAGAAACTATCAGTAAGAGCCAGGAGGAAATGAAGAATACAACTTCTGAATTGAAGAAAACAGTTGAAGTAATCAACAGTAGGCTAGAGGAAGCAGAGGACCAGATCAGCGAGTTGGAGGATAACGTAGACAAATACTCCAAGACAGTACAAGAGAATGAACAAAGGCTGAACAAGACTGAAGAGGTTTTAAGAGAGCTGCAGGACAACATGAAATGTAATAATATCCGTATCATAGGGATACCAGAAGGAGAAGAGAAACAAGGAATGGAAAACCTGTTCAAAAAAGTCATGATAGAAAATTTCCCTAACATGATGAGTGAAAACATTAATCAAGTTCAGGAAGCAAAGAGTCCCAATGAAGATCAACCCAAACAGACCAACTCCAAGGCACATTATAATTAAAATGGCAAATTTCAAAGGCAAAGAGAAAATCCTAAAAGCATCAAGAGAGAAAAGACAAATAACATATAAGGGGGTTCCAATAAGGCTATCAAATGATAATTCAACAGAAACAATTCAAGCCAGAAGGGACTGGCAAAAAGTATTTCAAGTAATGGGAAACAAAAGCCTGCAAACACAACATGGATGGAACTGGAGAGTATTATGCTTAGTGAAATAAGCCAGTCAGTGAAGGACAAATATCATATGATCTCACCCATTACTGGACAATAATGAACAAAACTAACAACAAGCAAAACAGAACCAAGTATATAAATACAAAGAATAGGCCTTCAGTGGTCAGGGGAACGGGGTAGGGGGGAGGGAGAGGTAGAGGCAAAGAAGGGGA
>PVIW01016806.1:0-15632 GCA_004026585.1 Noctilio leporinus | reverse complement strand
GCACTATTTACAATAGCCAAGTGCTGGAAACAGCCTAAGTGCCCATCAGTGGATGATTGGATCAAAAAACTTTGGTACATTTACACAATGGAATTCTATATAGCAGAAAGAAAGAAGGAACTTGTACCCTTTGCAACATGGATGGAACTGGAGAGTATTATGCTGAGTGAAATAAGCCAGTCATTGAAGGACAAATATCATATGATCACACCGATTATGGGACAATAATGAGCAAAACTAACAACAAGCAAAACAGAGCCAAATATATGAATACAATGAATAGGCCTTCAGTGGTCAGGGGAAAAGGGTTTGTGGGGAGGGGGGAGGCAGAGGCAAGAAAGGGGAGCAGCTTAGACAAAAACCTAGTATAAAGGAACCATGGACATGGACAACAGGTGGGATTGACTTTGGGGGGAATGGTGGGTGGGGAGGGGGACAGAGGGGAGCAAAAAGGAGATGGATATAATACAACAATAAAATTAAAAAAAAAAATTTAAAAGACGTGTGCAAAAGAGTGGCAGTCTACCTTTTATTAACCTGTCTGTGTTTCTGGTCTTTCCTGTCATCTCTTTGCTGCCTTTCCAACACCTAACCCCCAACTTACTCCTGATGCATAAAAAAGAAATATTACCTCCCCAAAAAGTATACTTTATGTACCACAAAAGCTCAACTTTTGGAAATTAATGAACTCATGCCAATTCTTAGTAAGTGATTACTAATACCCCAGTAAAACAACTGCCTCAGTAGTGACTATGGAGAAGAGGAGAAGATGTAGTTCCCCAACTGTAAGCAGTAACATGACAGGTGATACAACAAAATAGGATCAAGACTGTAGGACCTGGTTATTTTTGACCATCCTTCCTTCAGGAAATGTGGTGCTGAGGAGACTGCCTCTGCTTTGTTGACCAAAATTCAGTATCATTTCTCACTCAAAGCTTTCAATACAGAAAGTCATGTCAGGCCGCCCAGGTTCCAGTCTATTCTGAGGAATCCTAAGGCCTGGCATAATTCCATGTTGTTAGTGGTTCAGCCGCCAGACAACTAAACTCCATCTTAATAAATTTTTGTACTCAGAAAAGGTGAAGTTTCAACATCACTCCTCTCTTCATGTTTAATCCCTTTAGTTTCAGCTTGGATCCTATTGAAGCATCTATCCTTTTGGGAGGGATACTATTAAAACATTGATATATCATCAGCAACATATAATTGAATGTAAAGGGAATCTATGAGAGCATTGGTGATGGGGCTAAGAAAATCAACAAAGAGCCAGAGTTTGGCAGCATGCATGGCTTCTCTCACTGTGGAACTTATCAGACAGTAGCTGCAAGTAATGTGCCTGACTTGATCCCTTATTTTTTCTTTAAACAGGGTCATCCTGGACAGCCAGGGCCCAGAGGCCCACATGGCCTCGATGGCTATAATGGAACTCAAGGAGCTATTGGATTTCTAGGCCCTGTTGGCTATCCTGGACTTCTCGGACCGTCTGTATGTTACCAGATCTTTATACATTATTTCAAATGGTTTTGTTTCTCTCCAAGTGTGTCCTCTTTATGCTCTCTAGATATCTCATTAAGCATCTAACTCAGGAATCTATACTGGCAGAACCACAACATTAAAAGTCTAAAGAGTAATCCCAGTTGCAGAAGGGTGTACACATGTTACACTACCTAGGGTTAGTTTTAAATGATATGTTAGTTGGCAATTTTGTTATAATTCTAGTGAATTTTAGAGCAAAGTACATACTTGGGCTCTTTGATATGTTCCCATATCAGGTGATTTTGGGAAGTGCAGTATTTAGAAGGCTTACACATGATCATGAAAGCACTAACAAAGGCCTAAAGGGCTTGGCAAACTTGGTCTATACCAGTGATTCTTAACCAGGTGCGGTTTTGTCCCTTTAGAGGACTTTTGCCAGTTATTATTGACATATTTGGTTATCACAAACTAGAGATGTGCTACTGGCACAGGACTAACCCCTCTCCGAAATCATGGAATAATCTGTCCCAAAATGTCAACAGTGAGAAATAGTTGAAAAATCCTACTCTACACTGATATAGTTTGCACTCTTCCTCCCTCTCCTTGAACATCATAACCCTTGGTTCTGGAATTGATAAAGCTTTTTTTGGATCCTGGCATCACCATTTTTATTTAATTCCATTTATCAAAATAGGAATCAAATATTTAGATGTAAAGGATTTCTAATAGATGCAATGCCTGTCTAAGGCTGTTTTAATAAATGGCCAGAAAGAGAAAAATAACACATTTCAAAGCCATTCTCAACTTCACTTAAAATAATCTAAGCTACTAAGGGTACTGATATTTATATTAAGCTACAAATCACACTATTAGATTCAAGGCTGTGTTAATTGATTGACATTTTAATGAAAGATCACCATCATCTTCAGTAATCAAGTTGTGAATGTGGGTATATGTGTCAGAAAGTGAGACATACATATGAAGCACAAGCCCCAGATTGTCATAAAGGACCTTAACATCTAAGGACCAAACCAATAATGGGGGTGAAGGGGGAAGATTATTATCAACATGGTGTAAGCTGTTTGAGTACAAAGGCCTTCAAACACTGCCATGGCAGCAGGGTAGGAGAGCAAATCACACATGTTAGGAAAATGAATATCCAGGAAATAAAGGAAATGCTGCCCCCAACTGGAAGATCAGAAATCTTGTGATAATGAGTATCTGAGAGTCAAAGGACAAGGTTAAAACCTAATCCTGTCCCTTAACCTCCCCTTAAGCCTGAATAGGAACTTGGACATGTATTTTACTAATTGGAACCTTACTAACCCTGACAAGTCCTGAGTCAATATTATTTGACACGTTTTTTAATGAAACTAGTGGCCACAAGAATAATGAGAAATAGGAAGTATTAGGAAAGAAACTGGTTTGTGCTTCTGGGGCAACATTATTCTTTTAATATATCTATAATTTTTTAACTCAAAAATTCATTCCTCAGTCAATGCTTCAGTCCCTAATGTTTAGCCTTACCTCCAATACTAATCCTGACTTCCCATTAAGTATAGGGACATTGATTTTCCCCTAAGAGGAAAACATCTAGCAGACATTAGCTGGCATCTGCTACGAAGACAGTAAAATTCCAGTTGATAAATGGGTTGGGCATACTTTGTACTGTTTTCCCTGTTGGTGAGATATCCTGGACTCTTAGGTGTTGAAGTTGTGTGGAGGCAGCACAAGATCATGATAGTTTTGTAGATACCTCTTAGACGAGGGTTTGGCAAACTGACTCAAATGACCTTTGGCCTGTGGCTCGTTTTTACTTTTTAAAAGATTTTAAAGAAAATGAAATAATAAATATGGGACAAAACCTAGATATGGCCTGCAAAGAATAAATTATTTACAGTCTGGCTCTTTACTGAAAAAGTTCACTGCTCTAAATGAATTCAAAGTTTCCTCATTTTTAATCTCTTTACAGACTTCTGACTTGGAAGAGTGGACATACATCTTTGAAACAGCACCTGTTCATGGAATGTGCTTTGGCTCTTAGCACAACCAATTCTGCCATAGAATAAGCCACATAATTTCAGTCTCTTGCTGTTTTATCCTCTAGCTGATCAGATCATATTACTGACAAAACTCTGTATGTGTACATCTATTCACAAGTGTTTTGTTTTGTTTTGTTTTGTTTTTTCTTATTTTACTCAGGGTCTTCCTGGTCAGAAAGGCTGTAAAGGTGAACCTGTTCTTACCCAAGGTACTTTCAAAGGAATGAAGGTAAGAGCCTCTAAGGCAGACAGCTGAAATCCCCTGGATTGGGCCCTACCTCCAACACTTCCAGAACTAACATCTGCATCTGTATTTAAGGATCAGACCAACCTTCATTTAAAAAGGATCCCAAGCTTTTTGTGGTAGAAATATTGACATAAATGTTTGTAACCATATTGTCAAAGATATTTGTTTTATAGAATCTAGATAAAAAATAAGAGACAGATCAGCAAACAAACAGTTTATATGGGTATTATTTTCTTTGATAAGCCAAGACATTTCCTGGAGGCAGACACCTTTTGTTTGTTCTAGAATCCTTGATGTCTGCATACCTTGGTTTGAAGCCATGTATGTTTCTGCCTATCAGTATGGACACTACCCCATGATCTTGGTCCTGCCCTTTTCTGTCCCTGCATACTAGTCCATCACCCTTAGCTGGGTCCCTGGCTATCTGCAAAAATTGCCCATCAACTCTGTAGCTGGTTGGAAACTTTCATCTCATCATAGAATTGACAAAAACCTTCTCTATTTTTGTGACTGTACTCTTGGTTTATGCTTCTAGTGTCCTATAGGCCCTCAATACTCTGTTGCCAATTTGTTTACCCTACTTCCCTTGCAGAGTGGGAAGGGAACCCATCATTTCCTTGCTAGCAAATCAGAATCTATGTACCCAACATGAAGGGAAGATATCCCCAAGCTCACTCAGCTGAGGATGGCACCTTTCTTCTGAGAGCCCAGAACATTGGAAGTCGCTTTGGAAGACAGTGATGGGGGTGGGTGGATAAGAACTGAAGAAGGTACAGAGTTTGAATTCTTAGCAGAAGATATAATGTTAGACTTAGAAAAGACCTCATGATTGTTAGATTCATGTTGCTCATTTTACAGATAGACAAACTGAGACATACTGCAGCTATGAGACTTGCTCAGAGTCACACAAACAATTTATCGAAGAGCTAAAAATCCAGGCAATGCTCTTTTTATGCTGCAGAGATCTTATTTTTTTACCATAAGCCAAGGGCAGTAAACCTAGCAAGTGTCCAAATATGGCCATTGTCATAGCAAACATTAATTACATGGTTTGGCCAAAAAACCAAAGAGACCCCTAGACCCAATGGAACACAGCAATTTCCACAAGATGGTTATATTACAGATTCATTCAGTGACTTAAGGTACTACAAATTAATTAAAATGTAATCAGAGACTGGATGCTCTGTTGATTCTTCCTTGAAATGTCTGATTTGCACTGTTTACATATGGGCATAAATTATCTGGGGGTGAGGGCACATGGGAAGGTAGCCTGCTTTTCTCTAAAATGACAATGAAAAACACCAGCTCACAGAAGCAGTTTATAATTAAGTTCCTAACAAAGGTGAAAATTAATTAATTCAAGTAAAATACAAAGTTTTATTCAACCAAAGCTATAAGGTTTGCCTTTTAGTGAACATGTTTTTCTTTCCTTTTTTTAAAATTTTATTGTTGTTGTATTACATCCATCCCCTTTTTGCTCCCCTCTGTCCCCCTCCCCACCCATCCATTCCCCCCAAAGTCAATCCCCCCTATTGTCCATGTCCATGGTTCCTTTATACTAGGTTCTTGTCTAAACTGCTCCCCTTCCTTGCCTCTTCCACCCACCTCTAGAGTACATGTTTTTCTTAGGAGAAAAGTAAATGATTGAATATATCCTATTTGTACCTTATTTAAAACACAGACCTGGACAGAAGGGGCTGAAACTTTAGTGATGCATTTTTATGCCCATGTATCTTAGGTCAGCTTTCTATAAAATATCTCAGGCTTGATTTATTAACCTCTTCAATGTCCTGCCTTTGTTTCTCAGGGGGATCCTGGACTGCCTGGACTAGATGGAATCACTGTAAGTTGTTATTTATTTGATTAGCTTTCAATGTTTAGTCAACAGTTACTAATTGCCCCTTTTCATTCTTCCCTGTGGTGTTTAAAGGTCTTTGTAGACCTTTTCAAGGAAAATTCAGAGTTGAAGAAGAATGGGTCACACTTTTGACATTTTCCAGATGAGAAAGCACCGATAGGATGGACTGTCCACCTCAAAGTTACACAACAGGCAGACTTTTAGACTGTTAGGCCAGAAAAGTATACACTCCCAGGTATACAATTTTTCATGTTATTCAGCAAGGATTTACAAAGTGTTTTCTATGTGTTAAGAGTGCTGTGGGGTGGGGAGTAGAACACTCTTCTTTAAAAAGTATTCTGTATGAAAATTCTTTTAGAGACTCTAAATAATAATGAGTCCATGAAAATCCATGCATTGACTTAATAAGAACTTTCTGTTTTCCTTGATGTTCCACATTTTCATGACTTTCCTTTGGAGTGCATTAAGGAAAGTCCCTCCTTTCTTCCTTCTTGCCTGTGTCAGTGTTCCTTTCTTTCTACTTTATTCCACAATATATATTAAGCACCTACTCTTAGCAAATTCTATAAGTGATCCTTGAGATAATGCAGACATAGTCTCTTGTCCATCCTCACCCCCCTCACACCTAGCAGGATATGAAACACTGATAGCAATGTGGCATAAGAATTGCACAAAAGCTTTGAGGAAGAGATGGTGTCCACCTAAGGATACATCATGAAAAACTTTTATATCTAGGTTAAAGAAGGTAGCCTCTGACAAATGTGGATGATGTTCAGACTGGATGAGAATGGGAGGAAGCTTTCTAAACAGAGAGTAATGTGAGAAGGGGTAGGCAATAAACAGGATGTATACAATTAGTAAGGACCAAGAAGAGCATCCAGTCCTCTAGAGCTAAACAGCATTAGTTTAGGTGGTCTGTTAATTAAATTTGTAGAATAACTATATTTGCTGCATAACTTCTCTTAGAGATCATTTCCCTACTGCAAAGGTGCAATGTTTATCTATATACATAGGCATGATAAATAAACCATGTAGATTGAGGAGGGGAGTTTGATGGCTGAATAAGACTTGTGACTAGTGAGGAAATCACAGGTTATTAGTTATTGTCAAATCAAAGTGTTACTGTCATAAATTCCTGGGGAATCTTTGAACACCTACTTTCTCTTCCACCCATCTTAGTCTTGATGTCACTTGTCCTCTCTATCTCTGACCTAAGCACATACTACCTTATCAGTGCTCCCAATTTTAATTAGGTCATACATTTCTCCATACCATCTTTTCTGATCAGACTTCATTGTCTTGTTCTGAATTTTGCAATTGTTATTATTCAGTTCAGAATATCTTCTATTTTTCCTTCTGATTTTTCTTTTCAGATGTGTGTTTTTAATTTCCATATATTTGGCAACTTTACAAATATTTTCCTACTACTGATCTCTAGTTTGATTTTATTGAAGTTAGGTTGCATACTCTGTATGACTTCAATCTTTTTAAATTTGCTGAGGTTTGTTTTATGGCCCCGCACATGGAACTATCTTGTTGAATGTACCATATACACTTGAAGAGAATATATGTTCAGCTATTTTGGGATATAGTGATCTAAAAAAATATTAGTTCAAAGTAATTGATTATGTTTTTTTGGTTCTTTTATGTGCTTAGTGACTTTTTGGTCTACTTTTTCTATTACTGAGGGAGGGATATTAAATTCTTCAACTATAATTGTGGATTTGTCTATTTCTACCTGTGATTCAGTTTTTGCTTCATGTATTTTGCTATTAGATGAATACACATCTAAAATTATTATATCTTCTTAATGAATTGACCTACGGCATCATTACAAAATGCCCCCCGTTTTATTCTTGGATAATATTATTTGTCTTGAGCTCTACTTTATCTGATATTATTATAATTGTTTTGCTTCCTTTTTAAGTTTTTTTGCATCACTTTGATATGAAAAAATTAAAATATAGAGCAAGTTGAATGAATTTTGCAGTCAACACCCTAACCAATAATATATTACTATACTTGTTTTATCCCATTTCTATCCATCTCCATCATCTGTCAATCCATCTTACACTTATACATTTTAAAGCAAATTGCAGAAAACAACACTCTTACCCTAAATGCTATAGCATGCCTATTATTAGCTAGACCTCAAATTTTTATAATTTCTCTTTCTATGTAAAATTTACATACAATGAAAATCACAAATTTTAAGTGTACATATAATGAGTTTTGACAAATGAACACTCTTGTGTAACCCAAACCCCTCTTAAGCTATAGGACATTCCCATTACCTTCAAAAGTTCCTTCCTGCCCCTTTTTAGAAAATCCCTGTTCCCACCTCACCCCAAAGGCAACCACTATTCTAACTTTTCCATCCTAAATTACTTTTTTCTATTCTAGAACATCATATAAAGGTAATAATATGTAGCCTTTGGGGTCTGACTTCTTTCACTCAGCACAATGTTTTTTAAATTCACCCACATTGTTTCATCTGTCAGTAGTTTGTTAAATTTCACTATTGAGTAAGTATCCCACTGTATGTATGTATCACAGTTCATTCATCAATTCTTGTATCAATGAACACCTGGGACATTTCATATTTTTTAGTATTGTTAATAAAGTTGAGATGAATATTCTTGTGCATTTTTATGGGTGCATATTTTCACTTTCTTTGAGAAACTGTCTTGCTTTTTTGACCTTGGTAAAAACTTGCCTTTCTAGGGCACACAAGGAGCACCTGGTTCTCCAGGAGCTGTAGGACTTACAGGATCACCAGGATTTCAAGTAAGTAACCTAAATCTACTGTATGATCATAGAATTCACATGAATGCTTTCCTCAGTAGGCCATGGATTTAATGTACTCCTAAGTAAATGTAAGCTCTCCAAGTGGAGAAAGGCAACTTTCATTGTTGGAGGATTAAAATGAAGCATGCTCTTGTAAGGGGCCATGTGCTGTCTTTATTTATTGGAGTCCATTGGACTGTCCATTGCATGCTTTCAGAATCTCCTAGTCTAGCTCAGCCTAAAGTATAGCCCAAAGATGGTAGATGCCTGGCATATCTATTGCTACCATTCATTCCCCTTGACCATGACAGACATTGCTAATTAATCATACTACCACCCTATTACCCACCCTGAGCACAGAATCTTCAAAATCCTTTCTAACACTACACCTTGGACAGCTATATCTATCTATCTATATCTATCTATCTATCTATCATTCTATCTATATCTTTTTGTCAGAAAGATTGTGTTTATTTATTTATTTTTAGAGGGAGGGAATGGGAGGGAGAAAGGGAGGCAGAGAAACATGGATGTGTGAAGGATACATTTTTTATTTCTTTTTTGTTTTTTGCATTTTTCCTGATTATTAAAAAATACAGGTTGAAAAAAAAAAAAAGCCCTGAAAATATATAAGGAGGAAAAATGTTTCCAATTCATAGTCCCATTACCTTTTTTTTTTTTCCATAGTGCATGCTTTATTTTTTGTCTGAAGGATACATTGATCAGTTGCCTCTCCCCTGCTGCTAACTGGGGGCCTGGCCTACAACCTAGGCATGTGCCCTGACTGGGAATCGAACAAGTGACCTTTCTGTTAGGAGGCTGGCACTCAATCCACAGAGCCATGCCAGCCAGGGCCAGCTATGTCTCTTTTTGATACCAGTCCTGTTTGCCATCACTAGTATAGGAAATACATAGAGTCATTTGTGTGATTCTAGGAAAGCCCTGCCTCAAATTGTTCTCTCTCCAGTGCACGAAATCCCACCACTCATTACTTTGGTTTAGTGCCATCAAAGGTCACCATTGGCCTATTGGGAGGAATGCCACATGAAACCTTCACTACCTTAACATGAATGTAATTACCAGGTCAATTTGGGAGGTTTCAAGGACAATGAAAAAGGAACCCTGGGAAAAGAAGCTTGAATTTTCTGCACCAATGCCAGGCTATACCAAGATGGAGGAGAACTTATCCCCAGTGACTCTCAACATGCCCACACACTTTTTAGCTGAAACTAACAAGAGCTGTTTCTTTTCATTTTTCATATAGGGTCCTCCAGGCCCCCCTGGTCTCCCTGGTCTTGATGTAAGTATACTTGTCTTGGGGCATTTGGCATCCTAGCATCCTACCACTAAGTATTCCTGTTGCTTGTTTCCCCAGAGATATTCTGATTTGATTAAATGCAGCTTCTGGTTAAAAAAAAAAAAAAGCCTGCATTCCAATTGAAGATTCTTGAGCTGGTTTAGTAATTGAATTTATTTTTCCCTCCTGCACCTCATGCCCCAGGGGAATATGGGGTTAGGTTTCCAAGGAGACAAAGGAGACAAGGTAAATAGATTTTTGCACAATACAATTTGCATTCCATATATTCCAAGAAATGTGTCTGGGTACACCAATGTGCCTGCTTGTCTAAGAGGACTTGACTCTTTGCCTTTGGAAAAGAGCATTTTCACCCTACATGGATAATCTGATGGAATCCCTTGAGGGCTGCATGTACACATGCATCACATAGACTATTATGTTATTTCTCCTTTAAAATACTGTAGTATTCCTGCTTCCTACCTGTGAAGTGTGTATGTTTTACAAATATACTCTCTTCAAATATGTTTCTTTTCTTTCCACCTGGGTATTTGTGTACTGTGTCACCTTCTGTTTCCTCTCTCCTGCTTTCCCTCTTATTTCCATCTTTCATCTTCCTTCTTTTTCTTCCTCATTCCTCCTCCTCTTGATTTCCCTTCTCTTTTGTCTTTCTATCCCTCTCTTTCACCTCTATTCTCTTTTATCTCCCCTTCTTCATTCTCCTATTTACCTCTGTACACATTGTATAGTAATTTGGATGCCTCAAGAGAGACTTCTAAATTTTGTCTTTCTTCCCCTTTGTGCCTGCCTTGTGTATGTTGCACTGCCTTCAAGAACTGAATCCAGCCTTCAGTGTTTTAACAACGGATTCACTGCCTCTGCTTGTACTCTTGTCAAGGATTAGACCAATTACAGTCTTGTCACAATTGCCAAATGGTGGTCATTCACTTTGTTCGAACCCCTTTTTTTCTCTTTTCTAAACGCCCTTTATGCATGACCATGGCAACCATGAACCTGAAGTTTCCTTCTCATCCCTTGGCACTAAAGCTTTTGTTTCCTCATGGACACAAGGGTGAGGGTGAAGAAGCTAAAGCAATGGACAGTTTATTTGTGAGTTACATCCAGAGGATCAATCCACCTTCAAGAAATGGTCTGTGTGGTTTCTGCTTTGCTTCATGTTTCCTTTGATCTTACAGGGGGATGTTGGCCTCCCTGGCCCTGCAGGACCCCCACCATCTACTGGAGAACTGGAATTTATGGGATTTCCCAAAGGGAAAAAAGGATCTAAGGTAGTGGACACTTAAGAACAGGAATAGTTAGTAAGCTTTTTCCTATTAGTATCAAAGTTCAATTCAAGTAACCAGATTACATTGGAAGGATAGAGGGTTCTGGACAATGGACTTTTTTTGGAAGTGGGGGTAAAGCCTCCTTTGTTTTGGCCCTCATGAAAGACTTTCTTAAAAGTGGGTATTTTTGTTTGTTTGGGGTTTTATTTTGGTATGTGCATGTGAGTGTGCCTAGGTTTTCTGCATTCACTTAAGTGACTTTTTTGTCTTTTAATTTCGCAGATCCAATTATCAATATGCTAAATAACTTAAAATAAATAATAAATAGTTAGGTATTTTCCCCCTAATTCCCAGCTTTCTCAATGCTCATGTTGTTCCCAAAACATTGTAACAGAACACATTGGATATAAATGATTACTTTTCGAGTTATCAAATTTAAAAAGTTATTTGCCCTTAAAACTTGACCGTTCACAAAGGATATACTGTCACAAGTGACACTAGATACTCTAATTGACCTAATCTGGACTACCAAGCCTGAAGATATACAGATATCTTTCAGTAACCTGTATTCCCTTCTTTCCTGGTGTTTACTTAAATTTTATAATTCTGTGCTTGTGGTCAAAGTATACAGGCAGGGGAAGGTGTTTACTCCCATTTCTTTAATTTGTCTTTGTGTAAGCAATAGTTCCAGGTCCCCTCCAAGTTGGAAGTATCTATTGATTGGAAACAGTCTGTAAGCATATGAGATTGCCTGCATCCCTGATCATACCCAAACTTTAGAGAGCCCTGGAAGGCAAATTAGCCTTAATATATGCAAATGAGCACATCAGGGAAGGACAGATTAAAATGTTATATGTTCCTATCCAAACTGCAATTGTTACTCTTCCTAAAACCTGATCTTTGCAGCCTGAAATTTGCTACAGGAAATCAAACTACACAGCTTCTTCCACTGGAAAGAAAAGAGATGATCAACATTTCTGTCCCCTGACCTCCTTGGGCATTTGAGATTTTATTTTAGACAGTTTTCTTTACCTGCCATGGGCCTTAGTTTTTCCCACACCACAAAGGGCTCCCTAAATTATGATATCCTGATACAGTTACTTGTTGGGAAGCCTGAGAAATCTGCACCACCTTTTGGTGCCCCAATCTTGATATTTCATTGGTTCCCCACTGCCCAGCCAAAGTTGCTTAAGAGAACCATCTCCTTCATGTTCACTGTTTCTTACTGCTACTCACTAAGCTTTCTTTGTTTTTCCAGGGGGAACCAGGGCTTCAGGGCTTCCCAGGAGCAAAAGGCCCTCCAGGTCTTCCAGTAAGTCTACATGGACACAGTATTTGATTGGACAAAAACTACAACAATAGAAGATTACACAGGAAGACTTCTTCCTATGGTTATTGTACAGAACTCCAACATCCTCATTATTAGAAGGCATTTGAAATGTTCTGTTTTCTTGAACCTATGAAACATTAGTATGTTTCTTCATGAAGCTATACTATATATTAGAGGTTATTAAGTCAACCTCTAGAGTTAAAACAGACCTAGGCTTGACTTCTTATTTCATCCATTTCTAGCTATATGACATTGGACAAGTTTCTTAATTTCTTGAAAAAGACTTTGCACATACCTAACACTTATCGATTGCTTAGTAAATGAGTTAATCTTAGCAATTCTATCATCACTTTCTTATCTGCTTATGTTTCTTAAGTTCTTTTACTCAAAAAAAAAAAACAAAAACAAAAACAAAAAACTTCCAAGGGCCCCTTTGTGCTAGGTAGGCATTCTGCTGGACTCTGAGGCTACAAGAGTAATAAAAGTTCAGCTCTGGCTGGTGGTATAGTAGATAGGTGCCAGCCTGTGAACCCAAAAGTCACTGGTTCAATTCCCAGCCAGGGCATATAATTAGGTTGCATGCCAGGTCTCCAGCCAGCTCTGTAGCTGGAGGCAGGTGAAAAGCAACCATATATTGGAGTTTCTCTCTGTCTCTGCCTCTCTCTGGAAGTAATGAATAAATTTTTTTAAAAGAGTTCAATAAATTAAGGTCCCTGTCCATGAGGAGAGTGCATTCTAATGGAGAAATGAGGGAGGAGACAGACAGTAAACAAGGAAACAAATGAATCAAGAACAAGTTTATATAGTGGTAAAGGATATAGAAGATTAAAGAGTAAAGTGATGGTGTTTCAACAGGGAATGTGTTGGACTACTTTGAACAATGATCAAGAAGAATCTCTCTGAGGAAGTGTATATTATGAGGGGACAAGTTACATGATATCAGGAAGATTGTTTTTGGCTGAAGGAACCATAAGTATGAAGACCCTGAGTTTGGGAAAAGCTCAGAGCTTTTGAGGAACAAGAAGTTGAGTGGATGGGTGTAGAATGAACAAGGTCAAGAACCAAGCAGAGAGAATCTAAATCATGGAGACTTTTATATGTGGCTTTTATGTCAAATACAATAAGAAGCCATTAGAAAGCTCTGACTTGTATTTTTAATTATATTTTATTGATACACTATTACAGTTGTCCTGATTTCCCCCCCACTGGCCCCTCTACACCTCTCTACACCCAGCACCCCCCACACCCACAAGCAATCCCTGCGCCATTGTTCATGTCCATGGGTCATGCATATAAGTCCTTTGGCCCCTCCATTTCCTATATGGCACTTTACATCCCCACGGCTATTCTGTAACTATTTATATTTCTTAATCCCCTCTTCACCCATTTCCCCACATCTGCCTCCCATCTGGAAACCATCAAAACATTCTCCATATCCATGATCTGTCTCTATTCTTCTTGTTTGCTTAGTTTGTTTTTTAGAAGCATTTGTTGATAAATATGTGTTTTTGCCATTTTATTGATCATAGTCTTGATCTTTTTCTTAAATAAGTCCCTTTAACATTTCATGTAATAATAGTTTGGTGATAACGAACTCCTTTATTTTTTTCTTTCCTTGTCTGGGAAGCTCTTTATTTACCATTCAATTCTTAATGATAGCTTTGTCAAGTAGATCAATCTTGGCTCTAGGACCCTGTTTTTCATGAATTTGAATATTTCTTGCCAACTCCTTTTAGCCTATAAGGTTTCTTTTGAGAAATCAGCTGACAGTCATTGGAACTGCACTGTAGGTAACTAATTAAATTTCTCTTGCTGCTTTTAAGATTCTTTTGCTATCTTTAGCCTTTGACATTTTAATTATGATGTGTCTTGAGTGGGCCTTTTTGCATCCATCTTGCTTGGTAGTCTCTATGCTTCCTGAACATGCATGTCTATTTCCTTCCCCAAATTAGGGGAATTTACTCTCATTAATTTTTCAAATTGATTTCCAAATTATTATTCTTTCTCTTCTCCTTGTGGCCCCACTATGATGCAACTTGAAGTTGCCCCAGAAGGTACTTATACTATCCTCATTTTTTAAATTACTTTTTCTTCTTTTATTCTTTTTTTAAATTTTTGTTGTTGCTGTATTACATACATCACCTTTTTTTTTTTTTACCCCAGAATATCCAATTTTTATTTTTAATTTTACAAAGGGTAAGAAATATATTGTAGTTAGTATTAACAAAGTTTCAGTACGTTCCAGAGCACTTTAATATAGCTTTGCCTTGTTTAGTTTATCCCAGTATTATTCATACCTATATTTTTTGAAACACCCATGATTATGCAATTGAGTTTGAAAATAATACCAAAAGTCACCTCACCTAAAAATGTTATGTATCAGAAAGGGTTATTTACAAAAGCTAGGCTACATACCAATATTCCAGCATTATATGTACCTGAATTATTTTTTCAGGGCTATTTCAATGTAATCTACTTATTAACCCATTAAGGACCAGCTCATTAATCAGAAAATCTACTCAAAACTTAGTTGTTTGCTCAGTTCTTGTGCTAATGTCACATTGAACAGGATATCCTCATGTATTTGAGATACGCATACAGTATATTTTGTGTATTTGTGAAAACCTCAAAGTAGCTGCCTAATATTTTGAATAATCGCTTCTTTCAACTGTGATATAATTTTGTAAGTATAATTTCCACTATGAGCAACCATATTCTTTTCTTATTTATAGTTTTTTTTTTAAATTTCAGTTTTTGAGATTATTGTACATCACATAAAGTTGTAAGTAATAATTGAGAAAGAGCTCATAAACTCCAGTCCCAGGTCCTTCAATAGTAAGTTCTTCTTTAGTGATAGTACAATATCACAATATATTTAATCCCATGAAATTAGTATAATCAAAACACAAAACAGTTATTGCAAATATCCCTTATGGCTATACTTTTATAACCACAGCCCTTTTTCTGCCTTACTTCACTAGCCCTTGTCAAACCATAGTTTTCTTTTTTTTTTTCTTTCTTTTAATTTTATTGTTGTTGTATTACATCCATCCCTTTTTTTCTCCCCTCTGTCCCCCTCCCCACCCACCCTTTCCCCCCAAAGTCAATCCCACCTGTTGTCCATGTCCATGGTTCCTTTATACTAGGTTCTTATCTAAGCTGCTCCCCTTCTTTGCCTCTGCCTCCCCCCTCCACCCTACCCCTTTCCTCCTGACCACTGCAGGCCTATTCCTTGTATTCATACACTTGGTTCTGTTTTGCTTGTTGTTAGTTTTGCTCATTATTGTCCCGTAATGGGTGAGAACATATGAT
>PVIW01016805.1:0-15638 GCA_004026585.1 Noctilio leporinus | reverse complement strand
TATTTCGAACTTAGCAAAAGATTCTTACTGTTCAGCTTTAAAATGTGCTTATCATTTGTACCAATTGACTTTTTCTGAAATCATGCAGTATTGAGTTATATCTTTAAGTCTATTCCCATACTAGAATCTTACCAATATATGAGATTTAGAAAGATTAGGTGCCAAAATGTCCAGCACAATACTTGTATATTTTTAGGACTATACAGAACTAAAATCCCAGGAACTATGAACACTCTGGACCTTATGAGGTTTATCCCTCCAGTCATTTCAAACATAGAAAGTAGGGCCTATATGGTTATTTGCCTGCTCACTTTATGTTTACATCTCCCACATTCATATAAGTATACATCAGGTTTGTTCAACTTCTTGGTTTTTATACCAAGTCTTAGTGATTATTTAATGTCTTTCTATAAAATCTCATTTTGTGCTATTATGGAAAGCCTCCATTTTGAAAATCTACATTGTACGAAGCACATGTCTTTAATGTTTCCAGATAAAAAGCCTTACAGTTAATTTTAATGTTTGCACTTGGGGTGCAACTTATAGGGAGGGCCTGAGAAAAGAATGGGAGGGGGCTATTAAGTATTTTTAGTAAAATGTTGCCTTTGTCTTGTGTGGAACATGTAGAATATGCTCTTTAGTAAATATTTTTTTAAAGGTAAAGGTAGAGATGCTTTGTTGTATCTAAAACAATTCTTAATCATACAAATTCTGAAATTCTTGTATTTGTTTTCATACATTCTGAAGTTGTTTACCAACTTATTTTTGTTTGAAGTGTGACACTTTTTTCCTTCTCATCCTCTCTGCAAAAAAAGTGGGTTTCTGCTAATGAATTGAGCAGACATCTAATATTTTATATGCCTTTTGAGCTGTGTAACTTAATATTTGGATACTTGATAATTTGTTTTATTATGTAATTGATAAAATGGTGATGTGTATTAATGTTAGTTCAACCATATATTTATACTGTCTGGGAATGTGTGGTTATAGTTCTGTGGGAGAAATAATTTGTCAGTTTGTAAAAAAATCTAGTGCGAGAGCTTAAACATCTAAATAAATAATGAAATGCATTTATAAAAAAAAAAAAAAAAAAGGAAGATGATCTAACCAACTGAGCTTTCTTCGTAGATTTTTTAAAAATTGTATTTATTATTTTTCAGAGGGGAAAGGAAAGAGGAAGAGAGGGAGAGAGACATCAATGTATGGTTGCCTTTCACCTGCCTCCAGCTACGGACCTGGCTGGAGAACTGGCTTGCAACCTAGTTATGTTGCCCTGGCTGGGAATCGAACCAGCAGGCCAGTGCCTATCCACTGAGCCACCAGCCAGGGCTCTTCATAGATTTTTAATAGTAAACTGGTAGTACTCAACAACAGTGAGATTCTAGTGCCAATTTCTTTCATTTAACTCAAATATCCAATAAAATAAATGTGTGGTGAATGTTTTGTGGATGTTGAAAAAGAGAAACTAAAATCACCATTGCAAGAGATTGAGGCTGCTGATTCCCCAGCACTTTAGATGACATCATTGTTAATGAGCATTTTTGGAGATGGGTTTGCTGTTGAGCTCTGTTGACATCAGCAACGCTGCCTTCATTGTCTGGTAGCCCTGACTTCATGCTTCTGCCATCACACAACAATTTGGTAATTTTAATGTTTTTGCTCTTTCAAAACTTAGATGGCTTCCCCCCACCCCCTAAATGGTCAAAGACAGTGATGCCAGACAGGCTGTCTAATTATTTGGTTTAAAAATCGAACTAAACTTCTAAGTCCAGTTATAATCTTTTCGACAGATTTTGAAACAGACCACCAGAGCTACACTACAAACTGTCAAAAAAAGTTGTGTTTCAATTCTTATATCTTCCCCAAGGCCTGGTTACCATTTGGTATTCTTTAAGTACTTATTGAATTTTCACTCAAGCAGCCTGGGTTTCTGAGATTGTCAAGTTTTTCTGTTAGAAAGAAAAGCTCATTTACCCAACAGCAGCACAAACATGGCTTAACCAGAATTATGCCAATTTGCTAATTTCCATCTCTTACATGAAAGTATGTCATATTTGAACATGACTGTCACTTGTCTCAGAATGAGATCAATTTCTGGAGAGTTCTTGGTACAATGAGCACAGATTAAAGATAGCTGGGTCGAATTTTATGTCAATTTGAAATACTTTGTTTTAAATTAATATGTATATTGCAAAATGTTTTACAGATGAGATTAATAAATTGTACTAGTTTCTAAACAAAGAAACTTCTGGGAATACATATTTGTATTTCTTTAAAAAATGTTACTGTGGCCCTGGCTGGTAGCACAGTGGATAAGGTGCTGGCCTGCAAACCCAAGGGTCGCTGGTTTGATTCCCCAGTCAGGGCACATAACCAGGTTGCAAGCCAGGTCTCTAGCCAGATCTGTGGCTGGAGGCAGGTGAAAGGCAACCCTACATTGATGTTTCTCTCCCTCTCTGCCTCTCTCCCTTCCTCTCTTTCTGGAAATAATAAATAAAATCTTAAAAAAGAAAAGAAAAGTTACTGTGAAACCCTAGCTGGTGGTTCAGTGGATAGGCACCAGCCTGTGAACCCAAAGATCTCTAGTTCCAGTCCCCAGCTAGGGCATAAACGAGGTTGCAAGCCAGGGCTCCAGCCAGGTCTGTAGCTGGAAGCAGGTGAAAGGCAACCATACATTGATGTTTTTCTCCCTCTCTGCCTCTCTCCTTTCCCATCTCTCTGAAAATAATAAATAAAATATTTTTTAAAAAGTTACTGTGTTTTTTCTATTACTAATTATCCCATCTATACTGTCTTCCGCCTCTACCCATTCACTTCCCCCCAAATCACCATATTGTTATCCCTGTGCATGTCCGTAAGTTCTACTCCTTTTCTACTTGATTCCTCCACCCACAAACCCCCCACAGCTGTTAGCCTGCTCTCTGAATCTGTCTTTATTTTGCTTGTTAATTCAGTTTGTTCATTAGATTTAACATATTAGTGAAATAACATGGTATTTCTCTGACTGGATTATTTCATTTAGCATAATGTTCTCCAGGTTCATCTATACCGTTGCAAAGGGTAAAATTTTCTTCTTTTTGATGGCTGAGTAGTAGGGAATACATTTTTTCTTTAAAAAATGAATGACAGAAGTAAATTTTTTTTTTTTTTTTACAAATTCTTGACATTTTATTTTCAGGGTATTATCTATAGTTTCTTATATTCCCTTCAAAATAGAAACTTTATGGAACTACCAATTATTAACAACACTAGAAATTTCAATAATTTATAAATTATAAATAATCTAGGTAAAAACAAAAGAAAATAAACCAAGCTTTCATATATATGGCTAAATATTGGCTTAGAAATTAGTATGGTTAAAAAAAACAGCAAATTAGGTAGATTTTTAGTAGCACATTTTAGAGAATATATAGAATAACCATTCCCTTTTACAGATATTAGGGAACTTCACCAAAAAAGGCAATTGATTAAATTATAGTAATATATTTAACATCATAGCCACAAAAGTTTCAAGGATTAAGAAGTACAAATTGGTAGTTACAAAATAGTCACAGAGGTATAGATTAGAGCATAGAGAACATAGTTAATAATATCATAATAACTAAGTGTGGGGCCAGGTAGATGTGTAGAAGCTGTAAAGGAACCACTTGTAAAGTATATGATGTTCTAGCAACTTTGCTGTGTACATCTGAAACTAATATATTAATTATAAAACGTAATTGCAAAAAAATAAAGGTCTCTTTATTCTTAGTTCTATGTGGTTTACCATGAGCTTATGCTACCAGCTTTAATGCCAATTAATCATTTGTTAATTCCAATTATGTTACCTAACTGATGTAGGTAACAATTAGGATACCGTTAACCAATCACAACTTTTACAAGATTCTGCCTATATTTTGAATTTTTTTGCAAAACAGAGAAAGGCAATGTAAAACAAATCTTCGACCTGATACTTTGCTTTTTCTAAGATGAAAATATTACTGTAGAAACAAATTAATGTTCAAGTATGATTTTCTTTTGTTGTAAGTAAATTCAGTAATAAAGGAGAAAAGGAAAATATTTCATACTTTAAAAATGGGAAGTTAGAGTTGATGGACATAATTTTCTTCTTCATTTTTATCTCAAATGCACATCTAGCTGGCAGCAGCTTCATAACATAATAATTTTAATATATTTGCATATGTGGATATACGCAGAGAGGCATACCTACAAAAGCATGCAAAAATAGAGAAAAAGAAGAAAGACCAATTTAGGAAGTTTTGCCTTTGTTCTGTATGTAATTCATTTCCTGATAGTATTTCTTTGTTAATTCCTGACTTCAAAGTTGTTTTTCTAAAGATCATGGCTTGTTAAACACAATACACAGATAATGTGTATAAAACCTACATAATTTTGTTAACCAATGTCAACCCAGCAAATTCAATAAGATTAAAATGAAAAAATATGAGCACAATACTTTTGTTGTTCTCATCTCGTATTCTTTGAGTATTTAGACATCCCTCTAAAAATCCATGACTTCACATAGTGGCCCCTGTCAATAAATGCAGTGATAGAAAAATGTCCACTTATATGGCTGCTATGTGGTTACCATTATTATTATTATCCCCTGCAATTTTTATTCAAGTGCATGGATGATATGCTGTGTGGTATGTTTGCTATGCAATGATAATCTATCATAATTAAAATGAATCTGTCAAAATAAATATTATGAAACATATGTAATTTTAAATGCAAGTTGACTAAGAGTTATATGCCTTTATGCCATTTGTTATTATATATTGTTATTTTGATTTTTTTAAAGATTTTAATTTATTATTTACAGAGAGGGAAAGGGAAAGAGGCAGAGAGGGAGAGAGACATCAATGTATAGTTGTCTTTCACCTGCCTCCAGCTACAGATCTGGCTGGAGACCTGGCTTGCAACGTGGTTATGTGTCCTGTCTGGGGAATTGTGTTATTTTGATTTTTTAAAAAAGCTTTTGACATATCATAATAATTTTACATGAATTAGTTATAGTAGTAGCCCTTTATGAAATTCTCCAGAACCTCTTTGACTAGTTTTGACCATTCTGGCAGAAAATGAATAGAAAAGATAGAGCAGAAGAATAATATTTGCTTGATATTTTATTCCATGCCCTGCTGGCTAATTTGAAATTTTCAAAGTCTGTAGCCCAATATTTACAGTCCACCATATGTTCTTAAAACCATGGCATATAATGCATATATTCTAATTCCAGAAATTTTAGATTAAATTATTTTAATTGGTTTTTCTTAAAAGATAGTAATAAAATATAGCAATACGATGATGTAGTGTATTCTTTCAACTTACGATAAAATTAAATTTAATTAGTTTCTCCTCATTTGTCATCATCTCACCGAATTATTGAAAGATATCATGACATTTTTAAGTCACTTAATTATGTTTCTTTGCCACATAAAACAAATATGTATCAAAAGTACCCAGGAACTCAAGCTCAGATAACATGCACTGGTTTCAAAGAGCTTTGCTATGTAAAATGTGCCCTCTCTTCTATAGTTGCTCTCAGACTTGGCAGTGTCTATAACTCCTAAGTATTTAAACCCCTAACCTTTTGAGACAAACTTCACTTTTGTTAATGACCATGTGGAAGATATAATTCTTCCTGTCATTCTTTCATTATTTATTTCAACAGGGCATTAGAACAAGTGTTTGGGAAGCTGTTTCCTAAATAGGTTATGGCAGAGACTGAAACCTGCTCAAGTTGCATGAGCTCCCTGTAGCAGTTCTCATTTATTTCACTTGCAAAGACAAAATGCATTCTTGAAGCTGTGCAAAATATTAAGCAAAAAATAAGCAGAAGCTGACCTGGTTTGAAAAATGCAAGGCAAAAGCAAAAATTTGGAAATTCTCTGCAGAGGCACATGCTGGTATGGTGCAGCAGAAGTCTGGGAAACAAATTAAGTGGTGCAGGAGAGCTTTCTGTCCTTTAGAAGAGAAGAGCTGGGGTGAGGCTGGACTGCTTTTCATTGATGGGTGTTATGTTCAGGCAGCAGCCAAGGTGGAAAGGCAGTTAACGGTGAATTCCCAGCACATGGGAACTATGCTTGGTAGGTTGATTGACAATCAAGGCAGGCACACAGCACTAGGGAAAGCAGCAAGAGGGCTACAAGACAGTATTTTTAAACATGTTTAGTGAGAAGTAAACATCTGTAAGGCCCACTAAAAGAATTTGTACAAACCTGTATTTGTCATGGAAGTTTATGAAATTATTAGCAGAGTTTCCTCTGCATAGATTGGATAAGTGTAGCTGAGGATGTGACAGCTCCTCATATAGTAGTGTGTTGTATATACAAGGTCTGTCCCCAAAGTACTGGCCATACAAACTATTTTATTTATATTGACACTCGGGACAGACCTCATATACTTAAAACTGCTGAGAGTACACCTTAAGCCAAACACACACAAAAAGGTAAGTATGTGTTAATTAACCTGATTGTAGTAATAATTTCACATAGTATATATAGGTTAAATAATCATGTTGTACACTGTAATTTATATGTTCGTCAATTATTCTTCAATAAAGCTAAAAATAAACTATGAGTAACTTTCCCACCTAAAGCAATGAGAGCACACAGAAGACATAATTAGTCTATATTTTTATAAAGGCATATACTCCAAAAAATGATTGGGTACAAGGTTTCAGAGTCAAGGAAAAATTATCTTGACTCACGCAGTCAGCCTGTAGTCCTTGCATTCTCAATGCTCTGTTCTCTGTGCCCCACAGGTGCTGCAGTCTCAGATCTCTGCCCTGGCCCTTGACAATGGCTCTGGCATATGCAAAGCTGGCTTTGCTGCAGATGAAGCCTGCAGGCCATGTTCCCTTCCATCGTAGGGTGTCCCAGGCACCATGGCAACAGGGTGGGCATGGAACAAAAGGACAGCGACATGGGTGACATGTCCCAAAGCAAGTGCAGCATCTTTACCTTGAAGTACCCTACTAAGCACAGAATTATTACCAAATGGTACAAAATGGAGAAGATCTGGCACCACACCTTCTACAACAAGCTGCTTTGGCCCCCAAGGAGCACCCTGTGAGGAGAACCCCAAGGCCAATCATGAAAAGATGACTCAAATCATATTCCAGACTTTCAACACTCCCACCATGTATGTACAATGGCATCACGGACAGGATGCAGAAGTAGATCATAGGGCTCAGGAGGAAGATCAAGATCATTGCCTGAGTACAAGTACTCAGTGTGGATTGGCAGCTCCATCCTGGCCTTGCTATTCATTTTCCATCAGATGTACTGTAGATCAGCAAGCAAGAGTATGAAGGGTCAGGCCCCTTCACTGTCCACTGCAAATGCTTCTAAATAGACTCTGGGAAGATGCTGTAGCATTTGCTGCACCAGTTGATCAAGTCTAAGTTTTCTTGGCAAATGTATATAAGTCATGCTCTCCTGGTGAAACTGGAATAAGCCTTCCCAAAGAAATTGTTCTTGAATCTTGTATTTAATCTCAGCACCAGACTGTTCATCTTGTTGCTGATTTTGACCTTGCATTTAAGTTAACTGTGTACTTAGTACATGTTTAATACTCTGTACATATCTTTGATTTAAGACCCTGTACCTGTGGTGAGTCACTTGGTGGCTTAAAGGAGAGTATGTTTCTTGCACAAAAATCCATTGGCTCCATGAGAATTGCAAGACTGCATTCCTGAAATGTGTAGAGTGTTACCCTTCAGGAACTGCCTTTTCCAGGGTTTCTCTGGAGGCTGGCAAGAGTCCTGAACAAGCTGTCATTTCTGTCGTGTGGATCTAATAGGGTTGGGCAGATCCAAGTGTTGGGACCCATTTTCCTTTCTTAGATGATGTTTTCTGCCAGAACATCTGGCTTGTTACTTGCCTTGAGTTGGAAAACAGTTTGCGTTTCCACCTGTAAATTTATTTATCTTTTTCTCTTTATTAAAGATTTGCATTATTTTCCAAAGAGAAGGGCATGGAAGGAGGAAGAAAGGGAGAGAAGCATCAATCTATCATTGCCTTTCACCTGCCTCCAGCCAAGAACCTGACATGCATGGTTATATGCCCTGGCTGGAAATCTAACCAGTGACCTTTAGGTTCGCAGGCTGGCACCAATCCACTGAGCGAAAAGAGCCAGGGCCCTTTTTTTTTTTTTTTTTTTTTAATTAAAATGTCTTTTTAATTTATGTAAGGATTTTGTATGCAATCCTTACTTGTTTAAGACATGACAAATTTTGTTTTTCCACTGTCATGTGAGAACATTAGGCCCTAGCAACAGGCTATTGTGAGGAAAATAAAAGTGCTTCAATATATATATATATATATCTCAAAGATTGGTATAAAGTTAGTCACAAATAAGATCCTTTTAGCTAGATGATGTCTTTTGACTATCTTACATAATAGGCAGAGACAAGAGGCACACATAAGAGGCAACCAATTGATGTTTCTCGCATTAATGTTTCTCTCCCTCTCTTTCTCCCTCCTTTTTTCTCTCTTTAAAAATTATGTACTAACACATCCCTGGGTTAGCCAATTAATCACATGCTGAATCTAAAAATGTTCATTATATATACCCTGCCAACAAAATAACACACACACACACAAATTCTAAATCCAAATTAGCTTCACATTTCTTATTACCAATCTTGTTTCCATCCACAGATTTGGGAATATTTGAATGTTATACTTAGGGAGACAGGCATATATTTGCAAGCTAATATGAAACCCAACATTTCCATAGAGTATATGTAACTTTAAAGTACATGGTATATTAGAGTGTAAGAAGTTTAAACAACTAAGTAATTTTAAATGATCTTTACTTATTTCTCAATGAATATTCTAAAACTAAAGTTCTAAATATTCATACTTTTTCTTTGGTTGGTACTTAGCATGGTGTTGTTCTTTAAGGGATGTTTAATAAGATCTAGTGATTGCGAATGGACACATATCCTTACAATGGAAAATTAGAAGCAGATACAGTAATGGTTGCTTATTGTGATTTGGAAATGAGTTAATACCCAAGATGACTTTTCTCTCCAATTTGTCATGTTTGAGTTGTTGCCATACTTGTTTTCATTGATATGCTCATTAATTTACTTAACTGCTTCTGAAGAAATAGTAACACTGTGAGAGTCATTGACAATAGCTTATAGACCGTTCTTTTTTTTTTTTTTTTTAAGATTTTATTTATTATTTTTAAAGAGAGGGAAAGGGAGAGAGGCAGAGAGAGAGAAACACCAATGTATGATCACCTTTCACCTGCCTCCAGCTACAGACCTGGCTTGCCACCTGGTTATGTGCCCTGGCTAGGAATTGAACCAGTGACCTTTGGATCTGCAGGCTAGCACCTTATTCACTGTGCCACCAGCCAGTGTCATAGACCATTCTAAGGAGTTGATACAACCACTAGCTGGTGGCACAGTGGGTAAAGTGCCAGCCTGTGGACCCAAAGGTCACTGGTTCGATTCCCTAGCCAGGGCACATAACCAGGTTGCAAGCCAGGTCTCCAGCCAGATCCATAGCTTGAGGCAGGCGAAAGGCAATCATACATTGATGTCTCTTTCCCTCTCTGCCTCTCTCCCTTCCCCTCTCTCTAAGAATAATAAATAAAATCTCAAAAAAATGTTCATACATATTGCAAGTGCCCAAATAAATATTAAGTAGGATTGAAAATAATTTTCTAATTTGTAATTTTCTATTGTCTATCTTTTTTTATTTGGCATTTTAATTTTAGTACTACTCATTTTCCCCCTTCTCTTTGCTTTCTATTATCTATCGCTCCCTCCTTCCCTCTTTCTCTCATAAAATAATCACAATTATTATTTATATACTGACAAGCTGAATTCATCTCCAAATATCAGCCTGTTATTATATCCTATCCCTTTGAGTTCTCATGCCTTTTTCTATGCTTGGATCAATCAGCATACTTAAGGCATGCTCTCTTTGTATTTTGATGGAAATAAAGTTTTAACCCCACCTTTCATCTTATTGTTATTATTCCTTCTAGTTACTTAATTATTACTCTATAGTTTAAGTCAAGGATTTTAAAATCTATTTTCAAAATGTTTATTACCTAAATTATTTACAAAATTTAGAGGTATGGTCATTTATACACTATTATACGTCCATTGATTTCATGGGATCTTCAGAGCTTTTAGTTAATTGATCTCATATGAATATCTTAAATAACAGACTGGGACAATTAACAAAATTATGGTCCTAGCTGGTGGCACAGTGCATAAGACACCAACCTACAAACCCAAAGGTTGCTGGGTCTATCCCCAGCCAGAGCACATAACCAGGTTGCAAGCCAGGTCTCCAGCCAGGTCCACAGCTGGAGGAAGGTGAAAGGCAATCATACATTGATGTTGTTCTCCCTTTCTCTGAAAATAATAAATAAAATTTAAAAAATATATATGAACATTATTCCTCTATTAGCCATCTGGTCATATACTGAATCTAATAATTTCATCATATACACCTTCCTTAAATCCCCCACAGATGGTTGTTCTAACATGCAAATTAGCTTTATTTTCTTCTTATAGGCATTTTTTGTTTTAAAACAGTTGAAAACCACAGGTTAATACACAATGCAACAAACACTACTAAAATTATTATGCCCTGGCTGGTGACATAGTGGATAAGCTGCCTGCCTGTGAACCCTAAGGTTGCTGGTTTGATTCCCCAGCCAGGGCACATAACCAGGTTGCAAGCCAGGTCTCCAGCCAGGTCTGTAGCTCGAGGCAGGTGAAAGGTAACTATACATTCATGTCTCTCTCTCTGCCTCTCTCCTTCCCCCTCTCTCTAAAAATAATAAATAAAATATTTTTTTCTAAAATATTAAGTGCATAAGAAATAATTGAGAATAGGAATAATGAAGAGGACAATAAACAATAGGCAATAGAAATATTTTTCTACTTTGCTGAAAACATTTTAATGATTTATATACAACTATATAAGGTTGTTTTTTTTTTTGTTTGGTCCATGTGAACTATTAATGGTTGCCACATTTTTAAAAATATGACAATCTCATAGAGAATGTTACTTTTTCCATTAGAACTCAAGCCATTAAATCCATTATCCATTTTTGTTTCCTTGTCAATGCAATCTGTCTTTTTGTTTTACCCCTATTAACGCCATATTGAAAAATTGAATCTGTTCCTTAAGTTAGTCTATAATCTCTTTTATTATTTGAAAGAGAGTTTGGTGCTTGGAAACTTGCTGTGGAAAATAGAATTCCTTCCTAAAATTTTCCACAGCACAAACATCAATATTGCAAGCATGTTCACCAGTGAGGCCCTGGCCTGCTTTTGAAGAATTGCTGAACAAAATGGCTGTGGTCAATACAAGGCCTCTCAGAGCTCAGCTAATTCATATGTTACAGGTGATGCTAATCTCTTCAAACTGAAAGGAAAAGCTCACTTCTCTCTCATGCCCACTGTATTTAGGGGTAGGGGAGTTGGGGAGGTTGTTTTTCTGGTTTATCTGCTTTCTGAACCTAAAAATAAAATGAATAAATTCAATGCCAGTTTCACATACCTTTTTCTAAAAACGATTTTATTTATTATTTCCAGAGAGAGAGAGAGAAAGGGAGAGAGGTAGAGAGGGAGAGAAGCATCAATGTGTGGTTGTCTTTCACCTGCCTCCAGCTATGGACCTGGCTGGAGACCTGGCTGGAGACCTGGCTTGCAACCTGGTTATGTGCCCTGGCTGGGGAATCGAACCAGCGACCTTTGGGTTCACAGGCTGGCAACTTATCTATCCACTGTGCTACCAGCCAGGACCTCAGTTTCAGATAAATTAAAGTGAATTTTTTTTTTTGACACATTTCTTTTTTAGTCCCAGGTAGATTCTGTGTTCCCATATTAAATTATTTTATCTATTACTTGACAAAATTATGGATGATTATATTTAATTTTTTTATATTGAATAACTAGAGTCATTTGACTACTGAATATTAAGCATCTATTGTGGATGAGATAATCTAAAATAAAACAAATCAAGGTTTTGTTTTGTTTTTTACTCAGCTATATAAGAAAAGAGGATAAACTAATTAACAAATTTAAACCTCCTCAGGCACTGTGAATTCTGATTTGTCTCCTGAACTTCTCAGCTCAGTGAGACCACTTGGCTCTGCTTTGAATTTCTCACCCTACATCACTATCTGCAAAGTTAGACAGCTCTCCAATAAAAAAGTCAAGGACATTGAAGGACTCTCATTATTTTTCCTATTCAAGAATCACAATTCTGTACTTTTTGCTCTAAAACCAGTAATTTCATTACTTTTTTAAAAAGTTTTGTTTTGTTTTATTTCTTTAAGATTTTGTTATTATTTTTAGAGACAGGGAAAGGGAGAGAAGCAGCGAGGGAGAGAGACACCAATATATGGTTGCCTTTCACCTGCCTCCAGCTACGGACCTAGCTGGAGACCTGGCTTGCAACCTGATTATGTGCCCTAGCTGGGAATCAAGCCAGTAACCTTTGGGTTCACAGGCCAGCACATTATCCACTGTGCCACCAGCCAGGGATTTCATTACTTTTGTCCAGTTTTATTTCTCACTGTGGAAGAGTAAATGCATTCTCACCAAATCCCTCAGGACAAAATACCAAAACTCTACATTCATTTATGAATTACAGTAGGTCTCTGAATAACCTTGTTTCATTATAATGTTGATGAGATGCCTCAGAACTTAACTCTTTATATCAATTAGCCCATTGGTAATATTGGTTTTGTTAAGACAGTTTGCTTAAATTTTCAGAACCTATCAACAACAACATTAAATGAAGGCTTTCAGTATAAACTTTAAAATTAAGTATAGCCTACATATAGATATGCAAATACAAATCATAAAGATAATTTTTATAAAAGAAATATATTCATATATACAGCATCTAGATAAAATATGACATTAACCTAAAACCACTTGCATGCTCCTATAAAAACTATAAACATTATTTTGTCTTCCAACAACACTGATGATTTTGCTTGTTTTAAACTTTTATGTAGTACATGCTCATTTATGGCTGAGTTTTTTTTTTTTTTTTTTTTTTGCTCATTACATTTTTGTGATTAACTCTGATATTGCACATGGTTCATTCACCTATTGTTGCAGAATATTCTAGTCTGTTCTGTTGTGTACATATACCATAACTGGGCAATCCCTGGTCTAAAACTATTAAAATGGTACTGATGCTGATATAACCATTTCTCGAGGGCTTGTTTCAAGAACGCATGTACAATGTATATATCCTGTCAGGTATCAACCTAAAAGTTAAATTGTTGGGTCATAAGGTATATGTTATTTAACATAAGTATATACTGAAGGTATATGTTTCTTTAACACAAGTACGTATGAAAGATAATTTTATGAAGTAAATGTTGGCAAGTTCATGAACAGTGTATATATAATATTTCCTCAAAAACATCCTCAAATTTTGACCCATATCCTAAAAAACACCAGGTATTTTCAGTCTATTTCCTTTAGCTACTTTTGTCAGTGTGGTATTGTTTGATGGCTTCAAATTCCATTTTCCTGATGACTATTTAAGCTGAGCACTTGTTCACATGTTTACTGACTATGTGGGTATCCTCTTTAGTGAGTACTTGTATAAGTCTTTGGCTCATTTTATATTGGATTGTTTCCTGTTTGTTTTTTTTAATTTATTTGTTGAAATTCCTTACATAGGCTGTTTTGAATCATTTATCAGGTATATGAATGGCAGATATCCTGTTCTGTGGCTTTTTCTTGACTATTTTAATGTTCTTTTGATGAAAAATGCTTTTTAAATTTTTAATTCAGAATAATTTCTATTTTTTAACACTGATTGGATTTTGTAACATTTTTAAAGCTTTGATTAAACCAAGTCAAGGAAAAAACTGTTTTGTTTTTTTCCTAAAAAATGTTTTAGTGATTTACTTTGTACATTCTGAATTTCATTTTTATTTTAAAGATTTTATTTATTATTTTTCAAAGAGAGGGGAAGGGAGAGAGGCAGAGAGGGAGAGAAACATCAATATATGGTTGTCTTTCACCTGTCTCCAGCTATAGACCTGGCTGGAGACCTGGCTTGCAACCTGGTTATGTTGCCCTGGTTGGGGACTGAACCAGCGACCTTTGGGTTAGCAGGCAGGTACCTTATCCACTGTGCCACCAACCAGGGCTTTAAAAGAGATATTTTCTAAATAAAACATTTAGCAGAAGAAAAAGGCATTCGGAGGAGAAAGTTCTCTCATTTTTCACTTTGTTCGTCTTCTTTGTTCTTGATTGTTCACATTTTTGTATAGATTTTAGATTCATCTTATCCACTGTCACAAAAATGTTGTGCAGGGATTTTAGACATTGTATTTGAATTGAGCCTAAAAATATTTGAGGAAAAACTGATTTTAATTATATATACAATACTGGGTCTTCTAGTCAGTGAACTCAGTATACTGTATAGTAGGTCTTTCATTTCTATTAATGTTTTATAGTTTTCTATGTGTCAATACAAATGAATCTATGTGTGGGAAAGCACTATGAAATCTTGAGTGATGCTAATAATATATGATATTATTTTTACAATCACTTGCTTCAGCAAATAAATTTGTTAACTTTTAAAATTGATTGTATATGATGCTTCATCTTCCATGAACTTTGAGAGAGTTTTAAGTTTTAAAATTTATATTACAATACAAAACTCCATTAATTTGTGTGGTTTCAATCTGACAGGGTTAAAACTCCTCTATACCATTTCCATGAAGGGTGCAAAATTAAAAACTTGTTAAACTAATTGTTTGGACATCAATACTACAGGAATAGGGAATCTCACAAGTATAACTGTATTTTGATACATAAAAATAAAACTGGCTTTGTCACACAGTGATGTGGAAAGTGTGATAGCTATGCAGTTGTTTTCACTTTGTTGGCTTTCAGTCACCTACCCTATTACATGACTCACAGAAACAGATTTAGGCAGAGCACTGGTACCATGCTTAAAGAATAAGTATGCCAAGGATTTTTTAGTAGGATCTAAATGGCTAACAGGGATTATGGGAGAAAATGTTCAGAGCCGAATGCTGATTAATCCAGAATTTAATGTGATCACTTTTATTCCTTAAAGTCCTCCCCTTACTCCACATTATCCAAGACTCAGATTCAATTCTTTCTTTCACTTTGCTATGCAAGGCCTTTTGTGGATTCATATACATTTTGAAATATTTGTTCTAGTTCTGTGAAATATGTCATTGTAATCTTGGTAGGAATTGCATTGACTCTATAGATGGCTTTGGGAAATTTGGCCATTTTAATAATGTTAATTCTTCCTATCTATGAACATGGTATGTGCTTCCACTTGTTTGTATCTTCTATTTTTTTATTTAATTTTATTGTTGTATTACATCCATCCCCTTTTTGCTCCCCTCTGTCCCCCTCCCCACCCACCCATTCCCCCCAAAGTCAATCCCACCTGTTGTCAATGTCCATGGTTCCTTTATACTAGGTTCTTGTCTAAGCTGATCCCCTTCTTTGCCTCTGCCTCTCCCCTCCCCACAACCCCGTTCCCCCTGACCATTGAAGGCCTATTCCTTGTATTCATATACTTGGTTCTGTTTTGCTTGTTGTTAGTTTTGCTCATTATTGCCCCATAATGGGTGAGATC
>PVIW01016804.1:0-15647 GCA_004026585.1 Noctilio leporinus | reverse complement strand
ATTCCCCTGACCACTGAAGGCCTATTCCTTGTATTCATATACTTGGTTCTGTTTTGCTTGTTGTTAGTTTTGCTCATTGCTCCCATAATGGGTGAGATCATATGATATTTGTCCTTCACTGACTGGCTTATTTCACCAAGCATAATACTCTCCAGTTCCATCCATGTTGTTGCAAAGGGTACAAGTTCCTTCTTTCTTTCTGCTGTATAGAATTCCATTGTGTAAATGTACCAAAGTTTTTGGATCCAATCATCTACTGATGGGCACATAGGCTGTTTGCAGCACTTGGCTATTGTAAATAGTGCCGCTATGAACATAGGTGTACATAGGTTCTTCTGAATTGGTGTTTCAGGATTCTTTGGGTATAGTCCAAGGAGTGGAATTGCTGGATCAAAAGGCGGTTCCATTTTTAGTTTTTTAAGGAAACCCCATACTGTCTTCCACAGTGGCTGCACTAGCCTACATTCCCACCAACAGTGTATGAGGGTTCCCTTTGCCCCGCATCCTCGCCAACACTTGTTTGTTGATTTGCTGATGATTGCCATTCTGACAGGTGTGAGGTGGTATATTATTGCAGTTTTAACTTGCATCTCTCTGATGACTAGTGATGTTGAGCATTCTTTCATATGCCTCTGGGCCCTTTGCATATCTTCCTCAGTGAGTTGTCTGTTCAAGTCCTTTGCCCATTTTTGAATTGGGCTGTCTGTCTCCCTGGTGTTGAGTTGCATTAGTTCTTTATATATTTTGGAGATCAGACCCTTGTCTGAGGTATCATTGGCAATTGTTTTCCCATACAGTTGGTTCCCTTTGAATTTTGCTGATATTTTCTTTAGCTGAACAGAAACTTTTCAATTTGATATAGTCCCATTTGTTGATTCATTCTTTGATTTCCCTTGCCCTTGGTGAAGTATCAGTAAACATATTTTTGCGTAGGATAGCCAAAAGTTTACTGACTATATTTTTCTCCAGGGCCTTTATGGTGGCACTGCTTATGTTTAAATCCTTTATCCATCTTGAGTTTATTTTGGTGTATGGTGTAAGTTGGTGGTCTAGTTTTATCTTTTCGCATGTTGCTGTCCAGTTCTCCCAACACCATTTGTTGAAGAGACTGTTTTTACTCCATTGGATGTTCCTTCCCCCTTTGTCAAATATTAGTTGACCATAGAATCCTGGGTTAATTTCTGGGCTCTCTATTCTGTTCCCTTGATCTATATGTCTATTCTTATGCCAGTACCATGCTGTTTTGATGACAGTAGCCTTGTAGTATTGTTTGAAGTCTGGTATTGTGATTCTTCCTACCTTGTTTGTCTTTCTCAAGATTGCTGTGGCTATTCATGGGCGTTTTTGGCTCTATATAAATTTTTGAAGTATTTTTTCTATTTCTGTGAAGTCTGTCATTGGTATTTTCATTGGGATTGCATTGAATATGCAGATTGCTTTGGGTAGGATGGACATTTTAATGATGTTAATTCTTCCCATCCATGAACATGATATATGCTTTCATTTATTTGTGTCTTCCTTGATTTCTTTCTTCATTGTTCTGTAGTTTTCTGAGTACAGGTCTTTTACCTCCTTAGTTAAGTTGATTCCTAGGTACTTTATTTTTCTTGTTGCTATGGTAAATGGGATTTATTTTTTTGCTTCTATTTTTGTTGTTTCATTATCAGTATACAAAAATGCTTTTGATTTTTGGATATTGACTTTATACCCAGCTATTTTGCTAAGTTTGCTTATTAGGTCGAATAAGTTTTTGGTGGGGCCAATCGGGTTTTGTATGTACACTATCATATCATCTGCAAATAATGACAATTTGACTTCCTCCTTTCCAATTTGGATACCTTTGATTCCTTTTTCTTCTCTGATGGCTATAGCTAGAACTTCCAAGACAATGTTGAATAGAAGTGGAGAAAGTGGGCAGCCTTGTCTTGTTCCTGATCTTATGGGGAAAGCTTTCAGTTTTTGTCTGTTAAGTATGATGTTGGCTTCAGGTTTCTCATAGATGGCCTTTATGATGTTGAGGTATGCTCCCTCTATTCCCATTTTGCTAAGGGTTTTTATCATAAATGGTTGCTGCACTTTATCAAATGTTCTTTCAGCATCTATTGATATGATCATATGGTTTTTATCTTTCAATTTGTTGATGTGGTGTATTACATTGATTGATTTACAAATGTTGTACTATCCTTGCATCCCTGGGATGAAGCCCACTTGATCATGGTGTATGATCTTCATAATATACTGCTGAATCCATTGGCCAATATTTTGTTGAGAATTTTAGCATCTATGTTCATCAGAGACGTTGGCCTGTAGCTTTCTTTCTTAGTTGGATCTTGCCCTGGTTTTGGAATTAGAATAATATTGGCCTCATAGAATGAGTTTGGGAGTCTTCCCTCTTCCTGAATTTTTGGGTGTAGTTTGAGGAGGATAGGAGTTAGTTCTTCTTTAAATGTTTGGTAAAATTCACCTGTGTAGCCATCTGGTCCAGGGCTTTTGTGCTTTGGGAGATTTTGGATGACTTCTTTAATTTCACTAGTTGTGATTGGCCTATTCAGGCTTTCTGCTTCTTCTGGGTTCAGTTTTGGCAGATTATACCTTTCCAGAAATGTGTCCACTTCATCCAGGTTGTCATATTTTTTGTCATAGAGTTGTTTGTAGTAATTTCTTACAATCTTTTGTATTTCTGAGGTATCAGTTGTGATTTCCCCTCTTTCAGTTCTGATTTTGTTTATTTGGGTCCTCTCTCTCTTTTTCTTGATGAGTCTGGATAAGGGCTTGTCAATTTTGTTTATTTTTTCAAAGAACCAGCTCTTGGACCTGTCTCTCACACTATTCTTTTCACAATTTCTTGACAGTATTAGAGTCTTTGCTAAGCTTCAGAGTCAGTCTTTCCTAAATTTGGTTTAGAAATTCTTACTTCTATTTTTCACACAGAGTTATTTCATAAAGTCTTCCTCGATTTCATAAGTGCAGAGCTTCCTAGTCAGGATCTCTGCTACCACATAAAAAGGATTTTTATCTGTTAATTTGATGCCTGAAGTTAGTTTTCTGGAAAACATGTTCTGAGGCAAAGGTTTTTCAGGCAGAAGGTATAATGAACAACATTGTGAGAAACCTGTAAAGGAAAAATGGAAACTAAGAAGACAGAGGGTCAAGTTCAACTGTGAGACATTGGCAATAGAGCATCCTATGGAGGAACTCTGGAACTGCAGTGGCTTCCAAGAGTTGCCTTTATTAGAGGCAAAGAGATCAGTCTTGCACACCAACCACTGGGTTTGGGCTGCCTCTGGAAAAAAACATAATCTGAGTTAAAGCCACACCCTTGCACCAGGAAAGCTTCTTTAACAAGAAGTCAGCTGTGAGCCATCAGCCCCCAACACTCCTGGAAGAGATCTTGGAAGGCAATATATACTATAGCCATCCTTGTGCTATTTAGATTCGTTTGCTTCATACAGAACTGTTTTCTTCTTGCAGTGCAGTTTTCCCTGAAGATGACTATTAGTACAACTCCTTGTCTCAATAAACTCATCACACACTTCCACCCTAACCATTTTACATTCATTTAATCTTCAGCTAACATTTCTTCTAGTTGAGATAGATTAGCTGGTTGAGTAATGCAGACCCTACCATGAAGGGACCTGAGACCTGGTCATGATGTTTCCTCAGAGCAGGGCTGCTTCACTTGTTCACGTGCTGTGAAATATGAATGAAGAATACTGAAAGATGTCCTGATAGACCACTTGGGTGCTCTAGTAAAAAGAATTATTTAGTAAACTTTTGAGGAAACTACACAGTACAGGTGTTAAGTAGTAATTATGGTAAAGACCACTGTAAAAGTAATATTAATCTATTTAGCATGTATCAATAATTATGTCTTTAGCATAATAACATTCACTTAAGCTTTTTTTCTCCTATATAGCACTATTGCATAGCAATGAAAGTATTTGCTTAAATCCTCTCTACTGCTGCTTGTCTTTCCCTTTGACTATGGCAACCAGAGACAGACTTTGTTGATGATAGCATAGTAATTAATGATGGCTACCAAAATCTGCCAGCACTTCTTTCCTTGGTGCTATTCAAAATTAAGTGAGAATTTTAAATCTAAAGCTAAAAAATTTTCCATATTAGCCATCTAATTTTGAATATGTAGCCACTGACAAATATAAATAAAACTGCAAGAACTTAATTGGTAGAATGATGTTTTAAAAATATTTTATTTATTATTTTTAGAGAAAAGGGAAGGGAGAGAGGCAGAGATGGAGAGAGAGAGATCAATGTATGGTTGCCTTTCACCTGCCTCCAGCTATGGACCTGGTTATATGCCCTGGCTGGGACTCAAACCAGTAACCTTTGGGTTCATAGGCTGGTGCCTTATCCACTGTGCCACCAGCCAGGGAGAATGATTTTTTAGTGGTGTGAATGTAGTATTTTTCTGTATCATTAGGCCATGATGAAGTATAATAGTGTTGTGATCCAGGTCTTATGATAGATAGGAAAATAGAAATAAATTATACAAAGTTTGAGTGAAGATGAGGAAAAATTCTGTGATGTTAAATTAGAATTAAACTTATTAGTATAAAGACATGTTTATCCCAGGCTGGTGTGGCTCAGTTAGTTGAAGCATTGTCCTGTACACAAAAAATTGGGGGTTTCAATCCCTGGTCAGGGCACATACCTGGGTTGTGAATTTGATCCCTGGTCAGGATGCATATGGGAGGCAAATATCTCATATAGATATTTTTCTTTTCTCTCTAAAATTAATATACAGTTTTAAAAAGATGTGTTTAATATAAGTATATTCATTCCTGTTTCAGACTTAATAGGTCACTGAACACTAATTATTTTAGTACAATACATAGAAAAAAAATGAATAAAAACCATAAACCATATTGTAAGGATGTCACCAGTCAAAAGAAACAAAGACTAGTAAATTAAAATTTGAGAGAGGGATGTGGTAATTTTGTAATATCTAGTTATTTTGCTCTGTTGGTATTATTGTATTCTTAGAGAGGATAAGACAAAAAGATTTTGATTGGATAAAAAGAATCAGTAAGATGATTTCAGGCATGAGAAGTAAATATTAACAAACTAGAAACTTGTAGGGATTCAACAACATGGCCAATTTTTTCAAGAAATACTTGCTGGAGTGACACAGGAGTCCAGAGAGCTACGTTGAAAACTTCTAAATGGCAGACTGAACTATCCTGATGTCTAAATATGTACTTAGACATAATTTTAATCTCCATAAGGCCCTTTTCAGATTATAAATTTCACATTATGGGAGGCTGGAGAATCTGAAGCCAGGGCTGGTTCTCTCAGTCTTTTATAGTTGAGGAGCACCAAGCTTTTAATTAAAATCTTAAGACTATTTAGGAACAAGGGCAAAACAAAAGTAACCTTTGTCTTATGTACACTGGAACTAAAACCTGTCCCAAATCAATTCTTGATTGGAGGGTGTAGTTCAACTTCTCACCCTGTCTATTTATCATAGGAAAGTGGAGAAGACATATTATCTGGGATTTTGAGAGTTCTTGTGTTTGGCATATAATCAAAATACTAGAAATACTTAGAGGCAAATACATCAGGCAAAAACAAAACAAAACAAAAACAGAAAAGTGGGATCATTACCTAGACACTGAACTTACAACCAATAGTTATGCCACCTATGACAATCAAACTTCAATCCACACGTCTGAAGTAACCAGGCCAGTATCCAAAACCACGGACAAAACGGCAGCCAGTTCATGCTGCAGAACCACAGTCTCTATAGTGATTAGCTCAAAAATAATCAGAACTTGGTCAATGACTACTGACTTTCCCAAAGAGAAAATAAATAATACGTAGTATGCAAAGCAATAATTACATTATGTATAACTGGAGAAGACTCTAATTCAAAGTCAAAACCTTGTCAGAGAGGATTAAGAAACAGGAACTTAACTCTATGCTAAGTATAAAAGGGCACACTTTAAGCCCTGGCTGGTAGCACAGTGGGTAAGGCCCCCACCTTCAAACCCAAAGGTCACAGGTTCGATTCCCCAGTCAGGGCACATAACAAGGTTGCAAACCAGGTCTCCAGTCAGATCTGTGGCTGGAGTCAGGTGAAAGGCAACCATACATTGATGTCTCTCTCCTTCTCTGCCTCTCTCCCTTCCCTTCTTTCTAGAAATAATGAAATTTTTAAAAATCTTTAAAAAATAAAATAAAATAAAAGGACACACTTTAAATATAAGGACACAAGTTGATTGAATGTATAAAATATAGAAAAAAGATGTATCATGCAAAAAACAAGATAAGTCTGTTATGGTTAAAATAATAGCAGTTAAAACATAATTTATGTATAACAGAATTATGTGTAACAGAATAAAGAATTATGATTCATAATGAAAAAATAATCAACTAAATTTAAAGACATAATGTTCTTAAGCATCCATGTATCTAATAACATATCTTCTGCAAACAAAAGAAAAAAATGAACAAATATATTTGAAGATTTTAACACAGTTTTTCCTAATTGATATAGCAAGTTGAGAAAAATGTCTGTAAGTCTTTAGGAGAATTGAGTAGAACAATGAACTTACTTCACCTTGTTAGTATGTGTAGTTATTCAAAATAGAGGTGCAGAAGCACTTACATTTATTCCAAGTGCAATTAGAAGACTTACCAAAGCCCTAGAATAAATATCAACAAATTTTAAATTATTCTATTTATAACTGGATTGTTCTTTGACTAGAATGCCATTAAACAAGGAATCAACAGAAGGAACACAAGATAAAACAAACACTAAAATACTCCAAGGACTGAAAGTGAAGGATAATTCTAAATAACTTGTGAATCTAAAAATTAATCTTAATTAAAATTAGAAAGCTGTTGAACTAAAATGGAAAGGACATACACAAACATGTGGGATACAGTTAAATTGGGAATTAGAGAGAATTCACAGCTTTACATGCATTTATTTAAAATAAAAAATAATTGAAAATTAATGACTCAAACTTTATGTCAAGAAATAAGAAAAAGAGTAAACAAAATCCAAAGAAAATAAGAATGACATAATAGAAATGACAGCATAAAGAAATTTAAAACAAACAATAGAGAAAATCCATGAAATTAAAGATTTGTTTTGGGAAATTATTCATAACATTGATCAACATTTACCAAGACTGATTAAAAAAGAGCAAAATCAGGTATTAAATGTATCAGGAATAAAAATAAACATCACTACAGATCCTAAAGTCATGAAGGACATAGAAAAAGAATGTTATGTTGATATATATGATGATTTGTATGTGATAAAATAATTTAGAAATTAAAACTTATAGCAGACAAGGCCCTGGCTGGTAGCACAGCAGATAAGGCAAACCCAAAGGTCGCAGGTTCGATTCCCCAGCCAGGGCACACAACAAGGTTGCAAACCAGGTCTCCAGTCAAGTCTGTGGCTGGAGGCAGGTGAAAAGCAACCATACATTGGTATCTGTCTCCCTCTCTGCCTCTCTCTCTTCCCCTCTTTCTAAAAATAATAAATAAAATTAAAAAAAAAAAAAAACTTATAGCAGACAGAGCAAGAAATAACCAACTGACTCTCATATAACAAGTGAAAAAATTGAGTGTGTAATTTAATTAAAAGACAAGTGTTTTAAATAATAATTCAAGACCAAATGTTCTCACTGGTTAATTCTTTTTAAAATATAATGAAAAAATAGCATTTAAATTACAAAAACTCTCCTAGAATCTGGAAATTCTCAGATTTTAAAAAATGATACTAGCATAATATTGATAGCAAAAGATATAAGGAAAGACAAAGAAAAGAAAAGCAAAAATATCTCAGGAACATATTTTTAGAAATATTAAATTCAAAATAGCAATATGTAAAGAAGATGTTACTTTAAAAACAATAGTGTTTATTTAAGAAA
Organism: Noctilio leporinus; assembly: GCA_004026585.1. NCBI lineage: Eukaryota > Metazoa > Chordata > Mammalia > Chiroptera > Noctilionidae > Noctilio > Noctilio leporinus. The sequence continues at coordinate 7,740 of PVIW01016804.1, read as the reverse complement.
TGAAAAGTTCATAGAAAAGTTAAATTTTAATTAATGAAATTTACCATATTAATATAGTTTAGTGGACAAATAATATGATTATATTAATACATATAAAAACAGCTTTCAATAAAATCTGATAGCCATTCTGATTAAATTATTAGCCATAAAGTGACAGTTATAATAATCTGGGAAATAAAAGACAATTATTAAATCTGATTAATTGAATTTTCAACAAATGTACAGCAAACACACCTAGTGGTTCTACTAGAACCTATGAACTTTCTTTCCTATCCAACAGGCGTGGGTAGGTATCATTTGTAGAAAGTAATTTGTTACTTACCTGATATTAATCTGCATATTTATTTTCTTTTTTCTTTTCTCAATTAATTTATTGTTGTTGTATTGCATTTATCCCATTTGCCCGCACTGCTCACCCCTGACTCACTGTCCATATTCCCTCTCCAACAGTCAATCCCACCTATTGTCAATGTCCATGGGTTATTTACATTAGTCTTTGAGTAAACTATTCCTCTTCTTTACCTCTTTCTCACCCTCCCTACTCACCTCTGCACACTGAAAGTCTGTTTCTTGTTTTCATGCCTCTAGATCTATTTTCCTTGTTTGTTTATTTTATTCATTAGTTTCCTGTATTAGGTGAGATCATATGGTATTGGTCTCTCACAGAGTAGTTTATTTCATTGAGCATAATACTCTCCAGTTCCATCCATGTTGTCCTAAAAGGTAGGAGTTTCTTTCTTTCTGCTGTGTAGTATTCCATTGCATAAATGTACCAAAGTATTTTGATTCATTCATCCACTAATGGGCACTTGGACTATTTCCAGCACTTGGCTATTATAAATAGTGCTGTTATGAACACAGGGGTGCATAGGTTCTTTTGAAGAATTGGTGTTTCAGGATTCTTCAGTTATAATACTAACAGTGGAATTGCTGGGTCAAAAGGAAGTTAGTCCCACTTGTAGTTGTTTGAGGAAATTCCATCCTGTTTTCCATAGCGGCTGCACCAGTCTGCATTGCCACCAATGATACACCAGAGTTCCCTTTTTTCCACATCCTTGACAGCATTTGTTGTTTGTTGCTTTATTGATTTGTTAATGATTGCCATTATGACAGGTGTGAGGTGGTATCTCTTTGTGGTTTTATTTGCATCTTTCTGATGGCTAGTGGTGTTGAGCATTCTTTAATCTGCCTATAGGCTCTTTGTCTGCCCCCTCAGAGAAATATCTATTCAGGTATTTACCCACTTTTTAAAAAGATTTTACTTATTATTTTTCTGAGAGAGGGGATGGGAGAGAGGCAGATAGGGAGAGAAACATCAGCGTATGGTTGCCTTTCACCTTCTTCCAGCTACAGACCTGGCTGTAGTCCTGGCTTGCAACCTAGTTATGCTACCCTGGCTGGGAGTCGAACCAGTGACCTTTGGGTTTGCAGGTAGGTGCCTTATCCACTGTGCCATCACCCAGGGCCACTTGCCCATTTTTAAATTGGGCTGTCTGCCTCCCTTGTGTTGAATTTTATAAGTTTTTAATATATTTTAGAGATCAAACCCTTGTCTGAGTCATCATTGGCAAATATGTTTCCCTATACAGTTGATTCCCTTTTAATTTTGCTGATGTTTCCTTTAGCTGAGCAGAAACTTTTCAGTTTGATGTAGTCCCATTTGTTTACCTGTTCCTTTATTTCCCTTGCCCTTGGAGAAATATCAGTGAAAATATTGCTGCATGGGATATATGACATTTTACTGCCTATGTTTTCCTCTAGAATTTTTATGGTGTCATGGATTTTGTTTCAGTCCTTTATCCATCTTGAGTTTATTCTGGTGCATGGTATAAGTTCGTGGTCTACCTTTATTTTTTTCATGTCCCTGTCCATTTCTCCCAACACCAATTGTTGAAGAGACTATTTTCACCCTATTTAATGCTACTTCATTGTTTGTTGAATATTAATTGACCATAGAGTCCTGGGCTTATTTCAAGGCTCTCTAGTCTGTTCCATTGATCTATATATCTATTCTTATGCCAGCACCAGAGTGTTTTAGTTACAGTGGCTTTGTAGTATAGTTTGGTATTATGATTCCTCCTACTTTATTCTTCTTTCTCAAGATTGCTGTGGCTGTTTATGGTCATTTTTGTCTCCATATAAATTTTTTTAAGTATATTTTCCAGATCCGTGAAATGTGTCATTGGTAGATTAATAGGGATTGAATTGAATCCATAGATGGCTTTGGGTAGTATGGACATTTTACTGATGTTAATTCTTTCCAACCATGAGCATGGTATATGTGTCTATTTATTTGAATCTTGCTTAATTTCTTTCTTCAGTGTTCTGTATTTTTATGAGCATAGGTCTCTTACCTCCTTGGTAAAGTTTATTCCTAAGTACTTTATTTTTCTTGTTGCTATAGTAAACAGGATTTGTTTTCTAGCTTCTATGTCTGATATTTCATTATTGGTATACAAAAATGCCTTTGATTTCTGGATATTGAATATATATACAGCTATTTTGCTAAATTTGCCTATTAGGTTGAGTTGATTTTTGGTGGAGTCTATGTGGTTTTGTATGTATACTGTCATGTCATCTGCAAATAATGATAGCTTTATTTCTTCCTTTCCAAATTGCATGACTTGAATTTCTTGTTCTTGTCTTGTTGCTATGGCTAGAACTTCCAAAACAATGTTGAATAGAAATGGAAAGAGACTTGTATTATTTCTGATCTTAAGGGGAAAGCTTTTAGTTTTGGCTATTGAGTAAATTTTGGCTGCAGTTTTTCCATATATGGCCTTTATTATGTTGAGGTAAGCTCCCTCTATTCTCACTTTACTGAGCATTGTTATCATAAATGGCTGCTGTACCTTATCAAATCCTTTTTCAGCATCTACTGATATGGTCATATGGTTTTTGTCTTTCATTTTGTGTATGTGGTGTATTGTGTTTACTGATTTGCAAATCAGTACTGTCCTTGCATCCCTGGGATGAATCCCATTTGATCATGGTATATGATCTTTTAAATATGTTGCTATACCCAATGTGCCAATATTTCCTGGATAATTTTAACATCTATGTTCATCAGAGATCTTGACCTGTAGTTTTTTTGTTTTTTTTTTTTTGTTTTTTCTTTGTTGGGTCTTGACCTGGTTTTGGGATTAGAATAATACTGTCCGCATAGAAGGAGTTTGGGAGTCCTCCCTCTTCTTGGAATTTTTGGAATAGTTTGAGAAGGATAGTAGTTAATTCTTCTTAAAATGTTTGGTAAAAATTGCCTTTGTAGTCATCTGCTCTGGGGCTCTTGTGTTTTTGGAGTTTTTGATTGCTGCTTCAATTTCACTAGTTGTTATTGGCCTATTCAGGGTTTCTGTTCTTTTCTGGATACAGTTTTGTAGATTATCCATTTCCAATAATTTCTTCATTTCATCCAGGTTGTCAAACTTCCTTTCATATAGTTGTTTGTAGTAATTTCTTACAATCCTTTGTATTTCAGTGGTATCAGTTGTGATTTCTCTTCTGTCATTTCTGATTTTATTTATTTGGGTCTTCTCACTTTTTCTTTTATTCATTTTTTGTTTGTTCATTGTTGTTGTATTACATCCATCCCCTTTTTACTCCCCTCTGTCCCTGTCCCCACCCACCCATTCCCCACCAAGTCAATCCCACCTGTTGTCCATGTCCATGGTTCCTTTATACTAGGTTTTTGTCTAAGCTGATCCCCTTCCTTGCCTCTTCCTCCCCACTCCCCCCCAACCCCTTTGCCCCGGACCACTAAAGGCCTATTCACTGCATTCATACATTTGTTTCTGTTTTGCTTGTTGTTAGTTTTGTTCATTATTCTCCTGTAATGGGTGAGATCATATGATATTTGTACTTTACTGACTGGCTTATTTCACTAAGCATAATACTCTCCAGTTCCATCCATGTTGTTGCAAAGGGTACAAGTTCCTTCTTTCTTTCTGCTATATAGAATTCCATTGTGTAAATGTACCAAAGTTTTTTGATCCAATCATCCACCGATGGGCACTTAGGCTGTTTCCAGCTCTTGGCTATTGTAAATAGTGCTGCTAGGAACATAGGTGTGCATAGGTTCTTATGAATTGGTGTTTCGGGATTCTTTGGGTATAGTCCAAGTAGTGGAATTGCTGGATCAAAAGGCAGTTCCATTTTTAGTTTTTTAAGGAAACTCCATACTGTTTTCCACAGTGGCTGCACCAGCCCACATTCCCACCAACAGTGTACAAGGGTTCCCTTTGCCCCACATCCTCACCAACTCTTGTTGTTTGTTGATTTGTTGATGATTGCCATTCTGACAGGTTTGAGGTGGTACCTTATTGTTGTTTTACTTTGCATCTCTCTGACGACTAGTGATGTTGAGCATTCTTTCATATGCCTCTGGGCCCTTTGTATATCTTCCTCAGTGAGTTGTCTGTTCAGGTCCTTTGCCCATTTTTTTAATTGGGCTGTCCATCTCCCTGGTGTTGAGCCGATTTAGTTCTTTAAATATTTTGGAGATCAGACCCTTATCTGAGGTATCATTGGCAATTATATTTTCCCATACAGTTGGTTCTCTTTGAATTTTGCTGATATTTTCTTTAGCTGAACAGAAACTTTTCAATTTTATATAGTCCCATTTGTTGATTCGTTCTTTTATTTCCTTTGCCCTTGGTTAAGTATCAGTAAACATATTTCTGCATAGGATATCCAAAAGTTTACTGCCTATATTTTTCTCCAGGATCTTTATGGTAGCACTGCTTTTGTTTAAATCTTTTATCCATCTTGAGTTTATTCTGGTGTATGGGGTAAATTGGTGGTCTAGTTTTATCTTTTTGCATGTTGCTGTCCAGTTCTCCCAACACCATTTGTTGAAGAGACTGTTTTTACTCCATTGGATGTTCCTTCTCCCTTTGTCAAATATTAGTTGACCATAGAGTCCTGGATTAATTTCTGGGCTCTCTATTCTGTTCCATTGATCTATATGTCTATTCTTATGCCAGTACCATGCTGTTTTGATGACAGTAGCCTTGTAGTATTGTTTGAAGTCTGGTATTGTGATTCCTCCTACCTTGTTCTTCTTTCTCAAGATTGCTGTGGCTATTTGTGGGCATTTTTGGCTCCATATAAATTTTTGAAGTACTTTTTTCTATTTCTGTGAAGTCTGTCATTGGTATTTTAATTGGGATTGCATTGACTATGTAGATTTCTTTGGGTAGTACAGACATTTTAATGATGCTAATTCTTCCTATCCATGAACATGGTATATGCTTCCATTTATTTGTATCTTTCTTGATTTGTTTCTTCATTGTTCTGTAGTTTTGTTAATACAGGTCTTTTACCTCCTTAGTTAACTTTATTCCTAAGTACTTTATTTTTCTTGTTGCTATGGTAAATGGAATTTGTTTTTTCACTTCTATTTATGTTGTTTCATTATTGGTATACAAAAATGCTTCTGATTTCTGGATATTGACTTTATAAGCAGCTATTTTGATAAATTTGCTTATTAGGTTGAGTAAGTTTTTGGTGGAGGCTATCGAGTTTTGTATGCCCACTATCATATCATCTGCAAATAATGACAGTGTAAATTACTCCTTTCCAATTTGGATACCTTTGATTCCTTTTTCTTCTCTGATGGCTATAGCTAGAACTTCCAAGACAATGTTGAATAGAAGTGGAGAAAGTGGACAGCCTTGTTTCGTTCCTGATCTTAGGGGGAAAGCTTTCAGTTTTTGTCTGTTAAGTATGATGTTGGCTTCAGGTTTCTCATAGATGGCCTTTATGATGTTGAGGTATGCTCCCCCTATTCCCATTTTGCTGAGGGTTTTTATCATAAATGGTTGCTGCACTTTATCAAATGCTTTTTCAGCATCTATTGATATGGTCATATGGTTTTTATCTTTCAATTTGTTGATGTGGTGTATTACATTGATTGATTTTTGAATGTTGTACCATCCTTGCGTCCCTGGGATGAAGCCCACTTGATCATGGTGTATGATCTTCATAATATACTGCTGAATCCATTGGCCAATATTTTGTTGAGAATTTTAGCATCTATGTTCATCAGAGATATTGGCCTGTAGCTTTCTTTCTTAGTTGGATCTTGCCCTGGTTTTGGGATTAGAATAATATTGGCCTCATAGAAAGAGTTTGGGAGTCTTCCCTCTTCCTGAATTTTCTGGTATAGTTTGAGGAGGATAGGAGTTAGTTCTTCTTTAAATGTTTGGTAAAATCCACCTATGTATCCATCTGGCCCAGGGCTTTTGTGCTTTGGGAGATTTTGGATGACTTCTTTAATTTCACTAGTTGTTATTGGCCTCTTCAGGCTTTCTGCTTCTTCTGGGTTCAGTTTTGGTAGATTATACATTTTCAGAAACGTGTCCATTTCATCCAGGTTGTCATATTTTTTGTCATATAGTTGTTTGTAGTAATTTCTTACAATCTTTTGCATTTCTGAGGTATCAGTTGTGATTTCTCCTCTTGCAGTTCTCATTCTGTTTATTTGGGTCCTCTCTCTCTTTTTCTTGATGAGTCTGGATAAGGGCTTGTCAATTTTGTTTATTTTTTCAAAGAACCAGCTCCTGGTCCTGTCGATTCTTCGAATTGTAGTTTGAATCTCTGAGTTATTTAGTTCTGCTCTGATCTTGATGATTTCCTTCCTTCTACTCGCTCAGGCCTTTGTTTGTTCTTGCTCCTCTAGTTCTTGCAGCTTTGTGGTTAGGTCGTTTTTCTAAACTTCTTGTAACCTTTTTTGGAAGGCCTGTATTGCTATAAATTTCCCTCTGAGAACTGCCTTTGCTGTATGCCATAGGTTTTGGGGTGTTGTGTGTTCATTATCATTTGTTTCCAGGAACTTTTTGATTTCATCTTTGATCTCATTGTTAACCCCTTCATTGCTTAACAGCATGTTATTCAGTCTCCATGAGTTAGAGAATTTTTGGTTTTTTCCCTTGAGATTGGTTTCTAGTTTCAAGCCATTGTGATCATAGAAGATTCTCTATATGGTTTCAATTTTCCTGTATTTGTGGAGGCTTGTCTTGTGACATATCATGTGGTCTATCTTGGAGAATGATCCATGTGCATTTGAAAAGCATGTGTATTTTGCTTCTTTGGGGTAAAAGACTCTGTATACATCAGTTAGGTCCATTTCCTCTAGAGTGTTGTTCAATGCCACAACATTTCTGGGGATTTTTTTGTTTGGAAGATCTGTCCATTGTTGATAGTGGGGTGTTAAAATCCCCTACTATTATCCCCAGCCAGGGCATGTAACCAGGTTGCAAGCCAGGTCTCCAATCAGATCCATGGCCGGAGGCAGGTGAAAAGCAACCATACATTGATATCTGTCTCTCCCTTGCCCTCTTCCTAAAAATAATGAAATAAAATCTTTAAAAAAAAAATCCCCTACTATTAGTGTGTTGCTGTCTATGTATTTCTTAAAGTCTTCCAAGATTTTTCTTATATATTTCGGAGCTACTGTGCTGGGTGCGTATATGTTTATCAGAGTTATTTCTTCTTGGTGTATTTTTCCCTTAAATATTATGAAATGTCCATCTTTGTCCATTTTTATGTCCTTCATTATAAAATCTATTTTGTCTGAAATAAGTATTGCTACTCCAGCTTTTTTTTATGTCCATATATATATATGGTAAGCAAAAAGAGTTTAAGTGGCTGTTCACCCTTAATGATCCCTGATTGGTCCAGGTGGAGCCTGGACCTCTGGACTTATATCAGAGAGAGAAAGAAAAGAAAAAAAAAAAAAAA
>PVIW01016803.1:0-15649 GCA_004026585.1 Noctilio leporinus | reverse complement strand
CGGCCACCACCCTCTTCTGGACCTTCCACAGACCATCTGGGACTTTCATCACCAGGAGAGGAAAGCACAGGGAGGCAAGAGTGGGGAGATTAGGACGACGACTGTCCAGGAAAAGACAAAAAAGGAAAACCATTCAGTGTCTTTTGGGTGCCGAAGGCCCCTCCCCACCATCACTGCAGCTAAGTAGCCACACAAGTAGGAAGGTCACTCCCATTTTGTACCACAACACGCTAGTAAAACCGGAAGAACTCCCCACTACTATTTTAATAAACTCTCTCTAGCCTCCGGCCGTCACACGTGCCTCACGCACCGACAGGGGCCAGAGAACGGTGGTCCTGGGAACGGGAGGCCAATGGGTAGCATTTACCCTTGAGTTGAGCCAGGGTTCGACTTGACCTTTTCGTTTCATGCTAGTACGGCTGCCAACATGGTAGTTCTTGCAAAAAGCAAATCTAGGTGTGGCCTCCATCGCAATGTTCGATTTTTTTGTTTTTCCCTTGAGAGCCAACAAGTTGGTTTCACACGTGCACAGGGAAAATACCTGAGGTCTGTCCCGGAAGGATGGACCGCAAACGGGTTTCATGAAATTCTGACACTGGCTGGATACTCTCGGGACAGACCTGGTATCCTAACGGAAGTCCTTAGTCCTCCGTATCCTGGACGTGACGTGACAAACTGCTCCGACAGTGTCCTGTGAAAGTCCCAGTGGGTTAGGTCTCCTGAGGCCGGCGGTGAGTCTTAGTGCAACTCCCTGCCTCTCCGCCCAGCCGGCACGTCTGCCAGGAATGACAAAACCAGACCAAATAAACATGCGGAGCAAGACTCTGGGTCACTCCAGCTGTCAAACTTCAGACTTGTGTCCTCTGGCCCTTGGAAACAGGACAATCGCTGTTAAACCCAAGCTCCTGAGAGATACAATCATCTACTTTACAGTACGATTCGAGCAGAAGTTAAGTTAGTCATGACAACACTGGCTCTTTTAAAAAAAACTTGAACATCATAATAAATAGAATGTAGGAATCTCTAAGAATGCAAGTCTAATTTCAGAATAATGTTATAATTTGAAAATGTTCCTAGATACAAAGTAGGGCAAACCTTTAAAAATATGAACAATTTCCATCGACTGAACTGTCCGAGTGTATTCATATTCTCCCTGGATTGCTAAAGTGTGTGCAACGGTCCAATCTAATGATCAGGGTGCACTGATGATAAGAAAGGTCCTGGACTTCACGTGGACGTACATGCCCACGTCTTTTTTTTATATTTTGGAGACTGATGACAGGGAAGTCAATGAAAAGATGAAAGTGACACATAAAGCAAGTTAAATAATTGCATTTACTCATTCCCTCAACAGCTGTTCTTGACTGCATCTCAAGGGCTACGTAAAGGATTTACCTCAACAGAAGAAGAACCCGCTCTCAGAGCCTACACGTTAGATGGCGGAACTGAAGAGGTCAACACATAACATGCCCTTCTAAACAGGAAACGGTAACAAGGTGACAAAAACTGGTGGTGTAAAAAGCCCAACGCTGCTGGCATCACCACGGTCGGGGTGTGAACTGGAAAAGCCCCTTGAAAAATGTTCAGCGTGACCCGCTGACACTGAGCATGGACAGGTCCTGTGACCCACTACTTCCTGTCCTACACGTACTCCCAACAGAGAGGCTGTCATACATTCACCACCAGCGAGATCCTGTATGCTCACTGCCCACACTTCACATAATGGGCCTTTAAAGAAAAGTAACAAATGCCCCTCAATAGATCAATAGTATAACAGACAAATAAACTGTCATTATTTCCACCGTGGACACGTATACAACGACATGAATGGTCAACAATCTCAGGACAAATGGGTGACATGCTGGAAGGTTCTGTTACATAGGCACCCCAGCAGGCGACACTAATCTACGCTGTTCAATGACAGGACAGTACATTCTTGACATGGTGAATACTGACTGAAGGGGCACCAGAGGGAGGGTCAGAGCGTTGGGGTGGGGCGGTGGGGGGTGGTTTTTTTAATCTGGATGCCGATTTCCTGATTGAGGTACTTACTGGTTCAGACAGTCCCCAGCTAGGTCCTGTTTTCTTCCACGGTATACCTGTCAACAGTTTCATTTCTCTAAGTTGTACAGTGGTGGGTTAGGACAGGCCATTTCTTTATAAAGTTTTAGGACGTGATTGAGTCTCATTAATTCTCACAACAGGGAGTAGATAGAAAGTGCTGCTTAATAATGTTGCAACTGAGATTCGGTGAGATTGCATCCCCAAAATGTGAGTCGGCCGCATGATTAGCAAATAACAGCCTTGCTCCCCCTGAATGCTAGCTTATGAATTTGTAAACTCTGCTGAATTACCAAAGTATACAACCCATTATAGGCATTAGTGACCCTTTCCGCCACTTTAGTGTCAATCTAACCACGTGTATTTGCAAAGCCATTCCTTTCTAAATATAGAAATTCAGAAATAGAGCAAGCTATCTCCTGTGCTTGGGCAAAGATCAAATCTATATACTAGCTATTATAATGAGCATCTTTGCATCTTACCAGCCAAATGACTCCTGACACTGCCCTTGATTTGATGTATTGCAATTGCGTTACCATTGCCATGAGGTTCTACACAGTTTTTTCTTTTGTGGCAAAAAATATATTGCCAAAATAAGCTATTGTTCTTTCTTAAGTGTCCTCTTCAAAATAAACAATTCTTACAACTAAAACAATTATTACAAATTTTTAGCATCATAAAAATTAAGGGTATCCGAAATGTGGATATGACTAAAATGGAAACATTAGATTTCTGAAAAACTGAATTCATGGAGATTCTTACAAAGGTATATTTGAGGACAGGTGCATATAATATACTCAGGTAAATTATAATCGAAGAACATTTCAACAGGTTAGGGGAAAATCTAGAATAGTCCTGGCCATGCCTATTGGAATATTTTGACAATCACCAGAAGTAGGTTCTTTAAAATTCTGCATTTATGAAAAAGACCATTCTGATCAATATTAAAGTCATGGGCTATTATCATGAAAAAGTTAAGCCAAAGTTTTTGTGTTAAATTCATGCTAAAAATTTTGTATTTTAACACTCCTTGGCCTGTGTCCTGTGCAGAACGTTTAAGAAACTAGTATCGGGTTGTGTTAGCCCTAAGCTATGTACATGGCAACCGTCACTGCTACATTTAATTCAGTCTATCTCTCTCCTACCTACAACACCTTATATCCAGTAAAGGTAATAGGTAACTATTTGGAAAGTAAATACCAAATAATGTATGGATTTTATGAACGAATAAACACAAATGCAAGTACCGTAGCCTATGTCTTGGTAACTAGACCTTGCCACGTTAACTGTGTGCAGACTGCTGGGAAAACAGTGGAATCTCATGGGACGGCACAAGAATTTTGCCTGCTGCCCCGGCCGCCATCATCCTAAGAACCATGGACCACCAACTAGATACTCCCACCATCGCATCATAAACCAAAATAATTTTCAGCTACGTTAAATATTCAAAGGTGCAAAATTAGACCAGGCAGAATATAAAGTAGGTCAATAATTACCTGATTTGGAACTGGAAGAGCAAAAGATAATAATGAATAACAAGCAGGTCCACACAAGTAGATTGATTACCTTAATTATATTTAAGCGAAAGGGACTCTGAATTTCTCCGCGCTGTCAAATTTTATAAATGAATTTGGGAAATATGAGTAGGAGGAATCACTATCCTTAAAAGTTACTTCTACAAATTTATACATATAAAATCTTTTGTCAGCAGGATAAAGAGGAACAGGATAAAATTGTGTAGATGATACAATCAAACTTTCATAAACATATAAAGTAATACCTGTGTGCATGTTTCTATCTGTACTTCTTCATTCCCAGGTGAATATAGATAGAGCATATGTGTTATTGGGGTTTTCAGTTCTATTGTATCTTCAGTCAACTGTTTTTTAAATTTGATTCCTTATAGTGAAATAAGGTAATTTGTTTTTACTGTAAATGCTTGGTTAACTGCCGTGCAACACCCAACAACAATGATTAGAACAACACAGTTACAAAGGAGAAAATTAATGGAAATGACTGAGGCATAAAAGTCATTTTTGGTGGGGGAGAAAGTCCTGAACGTGACGTTGTAGGAACAATTCCATGGTACGTACAGGCTCCTGTGTCCCAGGCATATTTGTGCAGCAGAACGATACCTCCCAGGAGCAAGTGGAGGCTGGGTTGGCAGAGGTGGGAAACCTTAGCTGTCCCCGCAGTTTCTGCACGTGAGCATCATCAGTAGCATTCCAGGGCAGAACTACGGGATACGATCGGGCAAAAGTGCCTAAAAATGCTGCTTCTTGGAGTGGCCAGGGAAAAGAGGCCGAGAGAAACTGCATCAGAAGATGGCAGCAGCCCTGGCTGGCGGCACAGTGGATAAGGTGCCGGCCTGCGAACCCAAAGGTCGCTGGTTCGATTCCCAGCCAGGGCACATGACCAGGTTGCAAGCCAGGTCTCCAGCCAGGTCCCCAGCTGGAGGCAGGTGAAAGGCAACCATGCATTCATTGATGTCCCTCTCCCTCTCTCCCATCCCCTCTCTAAAAATAATAAATGAAATCATTTTAAAATAAGAAGATGGAAGCCATTTCTGAAGAAAATTAAATAAATATAAAATCAAACTTGATCTTCTTCCTCCCGCAGAGTTTCTTCGGTTTCGTTTGTTTGCTTGTTTTCCCTTATTCTACTCTGAGCACCACACTTCATAGCATTAAAATCAAGAAACTTTTTAAATAACAAAGGCCTACCCAAAATAAGTACTCAAGTTTTTTCGTTAAATGACATATCATATATGTAAACAAGGTAACACTTAATTATGTACGCACTTGTAAGTAGACGCGTGCGTGTAAAATTAGAAAAGCAATTTTCACCTAGATGAAGCTGCGAGATCTGAAGCATTAAATTACATAACACCAAATGGCTAAATTTTAGTGCCGTGTGAGAAGTGAAAATTGCCCTGTGACAAGTTCAGATGGTGCTGAAACGCATGTCCATGCTTACTTAGTGAGAAGCAACAGATCGGACAACACTATAAAGAATCACAGGGTAAGAGAACGGCCACCAGCTGTCTGAGAGGGGAAAGGGGCTGGCAGCCTGCACACAGCACACAGGACGACGGCTGCAGACGCAGGTCAGGAGGTCTACTCGCTTGTGCACCTGAAGGTGACATTGTCAGAAAGGAAACGTGCAGGCCTGACAATTCCACGCTTTCCCTAGGGGACCAGGAACCCCACTGGGATGGGCTGTTAGCATCTGGGATGCACTTGGAGAACATTCCCTGGAACACCGTGGCTCAAATATTACGTCTCACTTACATGCCAATTGGGGCATCTTGATTGAGAGACAGGAAAACCCAATCTCCGGGGGCAGTTAGTGGAAACAAGTTATAAGGAAGTAAAATGTCCAAAAGCAAAGCGAGGCAAGAAACTCCAAATTGGAGAATTCATCTTTGTGCGAGCATCTACCATCATAAGACCCCTCCCCACCCTAAAGTGGGGTGGGTTTCCTAACCTCTGTAATCTACGCAGTAGGCACGAGCCTTGATTTCTGGGTGCTGCGGGCTGAACATGTGTGTCAAGCAAAAACGTCTGAAGTCCAACACCCAACGCGATGGTATGTAGCCACGGAGTGTCTGGGTTATAAGGTTGTAAGGTGAAAGCCCTCATGAATAGGGTTAGGGCCCATATTGAAAGAGATACCCTGCCCACCCCAGGAGAAAATGTCCAGTAAAAGTTGTGTTGAGGTTTGACTACCTCCCAGAGATCCTCCTTTTGCACGGTTTTCAGGCCCTGAAAATCCTTTCTTCCGTGGCCATGCGACACTGAACGTTCATGTCTCACAGATGGGTGGCTTGTGACTCATTTTCTAGCATGTTGTCTTTTGTGGGCAACTCATTCTTTCGTACGGTCTGCTCGCCTATCAAATTCATGACAGAAACCATTTGGTTTATTCCTTCCATTACCTCTGTCTTCTCATACAGATTGGTATGAGCATCAGGTTTGGTCGAATCAGATTATGAGCAAATGGTTCAATTAGGTGGGTGTGTATTTGTGGTCACTCTGCATGCCCATCAGATAACAGTGTTCTGGAAGGTTCTGCTACCCCAAACTCTCAGGCTGTTGACTTGCAATGAGGCTAGAAAGCCAACAGTGTAATCAATCACTTTATTTATTAACTTTGTGAGCTTCTTTCTAAATATGAGAGGCAAGCAATGAACAGGGAGAAACTGAACACATTAATTCACTTAACTATTTTGCCTAGAGCTGACCCTGCATATAATAGTGTATATTTTTCATTAAACAGAATAATAAAAAATCAAATGCAATTAACTGAACTAATATGAAGGGACAAGATAAATGCTATATCCTAATAGAATTCCAATGCTAACAACTTCAAGCCATAGCTGTCTTATTTGTGGACTAGAGCAAATAACATTAAGCTAAAGAGCCAACTAATGGATGATTAATGTTCCTTATTAAATTAGATGAAGGAAAATAACAATGTTAGTTGTTAGCAAGTCACCAGACTGGAGGGAAAAAGAAGGAACTTTGACAAGGATAATTTTTCTGAAGTTTTATTTTGTAAAGATGGTGAATATAATTACCCAGAGAAATGGAGTTTTTTTTCTATTATTGACTGTAAATTGTCTTCCTAATTTTATATGAAGATCAAGTTTATGATTCATTGCTGCACCCAAGTTTGTACCAAGCTGCACCCTGATTGTGTGCTCATGGGTACCAGAGTGCAGGCGAGATACCACACTACCAGTGTGCGCTTGTGTGTGATCTCAGACCTCTCAGTGGCTATTTTCATGGCACAAATTATCAAGAAAAAGTTAATACCTAAGAATCTGACATTTAAATTCTGATCATTCCACTTCCTGCCATGGGTCTACTGTTACATGTTCTCACTGCTGGGGACTTGCGTTTTTTCTTAAAAAGGGAGGGTCCAACTGGCAAAATGCACACCCTTCAAATGTCCAGTAATTGTTAGCTCAGCTCAGGCACGCGCTTCCACTCTAGAGCACCTGCAAGGGTGCGCCTTAAATATTTTCCCCAGAAGTCTTTGCTTCATTTCTCGCAAAAAGAACATTCTTAACTTGCGGCGGGGAAAAGCACTACTGAAATTTCCAAGTACCAATGAATACCGCTGAGTTCACCCAAAGGTGTGCTTCCATGCGTGAATGGTGTGAAGGCTCCAACCTGATGCTGCACTCAACTGGAATTTTTAGCGAAGCCCGAGTCTGAATATTGACAAGTTTGTTTTCCACAAACCTGCGGACGCTGCCCTCCATTGGTCCTTGGTGAAGATGTCTCTTGGCGTGTGATGGAATTTTTTTAATCTATTTGTTATAGATAAAAAAGACAGAAAGAAACCTCTGGCATGTTACTTAGTGGAAGGCCGAAGATTTAAAAGTGAGTACAGGCTGACAGAAGTTAAACATTTTCAACATTGTTTTTTTTTTTTGTATGTGATAACCACACTTACGATTCCAGAAATCTGGTCTGACATGGTGTCAGTCAGTACAAGTTGAACTTGTACTTGCATTGTGAGCTCGACTCCTGGAGCATGTTCACTAAAACTGTGACTTCCAGGGAATGAAGACAGTGTGTTGAGCTGACGCTCACAGGCCTCAGTGATTTTCTGTGGGGACTGAGCCCCGGGGAAATTCATGATTGTTCAGCCAAGAAGAGACACTGGGACGTTGGAAAGTCATTTTCAGCCCGCAGGCTCAGTTTTTCTGCCAACGTTTGCTTACTTCTCCTGATGGAGCCCACGGGTCCTCTGGGTCGAAGGGCAGCGAGTTTGCTACCTGCAGGCCATCTCTGCCCCTTCCCTGCACCGGTCACCATGGGACAGTGAGGCAGAGCCCCAGGTCCTCTGCACTGAGCTGCAGCACAGCGGCGAATTCTGAAATCATGACACTCCCAGCCCGAACATCAGCTTCTCTCAGCTTCACCTTCCTGCCGCAAGGAAACAGACCTGAGCCCGGGGAATACAAAGAAACCCCAGAGAACCGAGGTCTCGGGTTCGCCCTGCCCTCCAGGCACAGGGGGATGCGGCAGTTCGGACCTCCCTGGAGAAGCCCAAGTTTCCTGCTTCCCGGGCATGTCTGCTTCTGAGTCACCTCACCATGGACTTGGTGCAGCACGCCCTGTGGTGCAGGAACATGAGAATATCTGCAGAGCGCTGCCGCCTCCCCACAAGTGTACTTATAAAGTATCACAACGCTCAATTACATTCCTGAAGTCAAATCTCCTGAGCACTGCTGTGTAATTCGTAGTAAGTTCAGACACTTCCAACCTGGAAAGGTAAAACCACTCTCAGAGATGCCGAAGAACATACAATTTTAAATAGCCTGAGCTAGGCATTTACCAGGGAGAGCCACATGATACACAGAATATTCTGCTTTTCCATGATGACCAGCATGAAAAGTAGGCACTGAGGTGACTCCGCCAGGCCTTAACGGCGCACATGCATGTGGTAAAATGCAATTATTGTCCGAGTGACCGGTGTGTGCCGGATGAACATCAGCGTGTTTCATACTGGAGAAAAGAACGTTGCTGTGAAGAGAGTGTCTATGAACTGAATGACACTAATGATTGATCATCTGGGTAAAGTGACCACTTCGCACCCATGTACATCAAAGGAGCACAAACATACCATAGGTTTCTTTGTCTCCAAGGTTAGAAAAGATTGTTGAACAAATGCATTTTGTGAAGCTTAAAAATTTACCAGGCAAAGGAGAGCAGTTTAGTCAAGGAACTAGCATGGAAGAACCATGGACACGGACAACAAGTGGGACTGACTTTGTGGGGAAGTGGGTGGGTGGGGAAGGGGAGAGAGGGGAGGGGGAATGGGATGGGGTACAACAATAAAATTGAATTGTAAAAATTTTTAAAGTTTTATCTGTATTTGGTTAATGTTTTAACTTTGTCTATTTAACATCTCATTTGACTAGTATATTCCCATAGTATCAAGCCCTCTACATAATACATACAACCATCTACATAATCTATATTCACAGCTGCATTATAGTAAGTTTACTTAATAACCTCAAG
This sequence comes from Noctilio leporinus, assembly GCA_004026585.1. Taxonomy (NCBI): domain Eukaryota; kingdom Metazoa; phylum Chordata; class Mammalia; order Chiroptera; family Noctilionidae; genus Noctilio; species Noctilio leporinus. The sequence continues at coordinate 6,551 of PVIW01016803.1, read as the reverse complement.
TATCCAGGTTTTTCCTAAATCATCACAAATGCTCAATTGATATAGAACATGTTATATTGCAGGAGTGCTTTCATTATTTAAGAACTTATATTTAATGGGTAACATAAATCTGTGACTAATCAGAATCTATTAATGAAAAGAATTACACTAAATTCCTGATAAACACACACAATAAAAGTGAGAAAGAAATAGCTGACGAAAAACATTTCCACCTGTCACCTTAACAGGGTAATTTTAAATGTGGAGAGACAGGAGCTCATCATAAAAGGTGGTATTTTGTTTAATTTTGCCAGAGCGCTTAGAAGTTCATCAACTTTCTTTTCACGAGGTGACTGTGCTGCTGTCATCTCCTCCTGGTATTTTTCCTTTCCAGGAAAGCGCTCCGGGCACTTCCCCATCCCGGGGCGGTGGGCATTTTAATCCCAGTCAGCCTGGTCCTATCTGCTGGCTCCTATGGCCCTAACAGCGCGTCCTCCTGAGGTACATTCTCCCAGCACATCTTTCATCTCTTCTACCTGTGGGGACTTGGTGGGAGGCAGCTTAATTCTATCCTTCCCATCAGATCGCAGCACTTGCAGGCCTTCCTTGAAATATCAAGTCAATCATTAGCAGGATGAAGACCAGGGGCTCTGCTTCAGAGCAGGGCATGAATAAACATGAAGAGCTTAAATGGAAACCCCTCGGGCCCCTGGGATGGGAGGAAGTATTTACCAGTAAAAACCTGTTAGCAACATTGAGAAGTTCTTTAGAACAGCAGGGGGGCCTATTTTAGTGACAACCAAAAACTGTTCTCACAGGTGGAGGCAGGTAGGAGGGGGCTGGAGGGGGCTGGAGGGGGGAACCGCCCCCCACCCCCACCCCCGCCTGCTGGGCGCCTCCCGGAGCAGGAAGGGTGGAGGCAGGTGTCACAGAGCAGCAACAGATACTCCCAAGCTGGGGCCTGGAGGGCAGCTTTCCCAGTATCACAGCCCAGACCGCCTTCTCCCCGCCTTCTCCCCACCTTCTCCTTCCGACCCAACAGACGCCAGGCAGGACACAGGTATTCCTCTTAACACCAGCGATCCTCCTGTGGCCCCTTGTTTAATAATCATAGCATCCCTAAGAGGTAGGCATTATTTTTATAACTGTATCTAGCTTAGAGGTGAGAAAATCGGCTTTCATTTTTCACATGGATACCATAGTGACATATTGTAGATCATCCTGTAACAAGAAAGAATGCATGAAAGACCACTTAAATAACCATTTAAAAGCCCAACAAAGGACCACCTCTGCCCACAACTATCCAACAGACTGAAATGAGACCCAAGGCCATGGGAACTAAGAAAACATTACAAGAACCATCCCGGTGCAGACAAGGCCAAGGTCAATCAGAACATATAAACTATGAGATAAATGGGACAGTGTTAGAAATAAGAACAATAAATTAGAACACAACACATCAAAAAAAAGTGTGAATTCTACCTGGCATGTATCTAATAAGGCAGCTTCAAAATATATTAATCAAAAACTGATAGAACTAAAGGGAAAACAGGTCATAGAGCAGGATAGCAGGCGAATATAATTTATTAGTGTGTCATTTGGAAAAATTCTGACAGACATACGAGGTCTGTCCAAAAGGTATCCAGCCATGAAAAACAGAGAAATTTGCTGAAGAAGATAACAGGATAGATAACAGAAGCACTGCATGAAGGACAATGTCGCAGCCTCCTTCAAAGTAGGCAGGCACCTTGGGACCTCACACAGTCCTAAACACCATCAGCTGTCCCATCATATTTTCCTGAATCTCATGGACAATCTAAAACCTTTTCCCTTTCAAAGGTGATTTGAGTTCTGGAAAAAGCCAGAAGTCACAGGGCAGCAAGTCTGGGCGGGAGGTGGCCTGAGTCACCTTGGTCATTTGATGTTTCGCCAGAAACTGTGCAGCGGATGTGATGCATGCGTGCGCTTCGTGATGAAGCTGCCAACCCCCTGTTGTTCACAGTGCGGCCTTCTGAATCCTCCAAACAGTGGCCACAGAGGAATGTTCAAGCATAATGCAAAATTTGATGCAGATTCATTGTTCTGTTCACTCGGGCACTTTGAATGTGACGGCCACACCGTCCACATGCTCACTCAATGGTGTCTGTTGCCTCCAGTTACTACTCCAGGGAAGTAGTCCAGTCCCCTCTCCTTACCTGCCAGGTTACATCAGTGCCACACCAACTGTTCTCATTATGTTAACGACGACTGGACATTTCCGGAACAGGCCTTGGTATATAAATTCTTGAATTCAAAAACCAGACACTCCACATGTTTATGTAGATGAAGTACAGAGGCAGAAAGCTTCCTCCAAATGTCAGATAACTTATTACCCCAAAGAATATGTTCCTAGACCACTAAGCAATAAGTTACAACTAAAATTTAATCAAACATCACCATGGAGTTCTAAATAATTAACGTATCTAAGGGGGAAATACTATGAGAATTAAATGTGATCAATTTGATAAAGGTAATGTTTCAGAGTATTATAATCTTAAATGTTTATACTAGAAGATGCTAATTAATAAGTAAGCATCAGAACTATGACATAAGAAAATAAATCACCTGCCTCTCCCTCGCCAAAAAAAAGATAATAAGTACAGATGTTAAACTATATAGGACAGATACAATAGAGAAAAAAAATCAAACGTTGATTTTTTTAATGACTAATAACCATTGTTTGGTCTTATTGACTATAAGTAAAAGAAGTCTCAAGTAAGAATACTAGATTGATCATTCTTCTAGTAATCTGGTTTCTCTGTGCCTTGATTTGTCTCTTTTGATCTCTCAGCGATTTCATGATTATACCTGGAATTGGCTTTCCATTTTGTTACTATACCTTAACTAAGACAACATCAGGACCAGGATATATATGCATATACAAACACACAGGAAATGTTTCATTGAAAACACTCTTACTATTCCCAATATGCTAAATTTCCATCCTAATTCGAAATGGTAGCCATGGCCCATAAAACTGATCTGAAAACATACTGATATGATAATAGTAACATTATTTGAACTTTTCTATAATATGGGTTGTATAATATTCTGCTGTACAATAACTCCCTGCTATCTTTCCAGCCCACTCCCTTTATATCCACTACTCCAATAATTCCTTGTCGAATTCCCACCAAATATCCAATGCATTCTATCAACTATGTGCCACTGCTTACCACTTTCATGTCTTCCTATCTCTCCATACCCAAATTTGATCATGTGGCCTATCTATCTAATAATACTCCTACATGTACAATCGACCCCTTCTACCTCTCCCTCCTTTTTTCATATTATCTGGACAAGGACCAAAACTTGCTAGATAAAGCCCCTTATTCCGTGTGTGCAGCCAGGCTGATATATTTGGTTGGGCAAAACGCATGACTGTCTGGACTGGGTCCATGTCCAATTCAAAATCACTCATTGTAAGCATCACTTTACTAGAACACCATCAAATGATGAGCTTACTTCCTAAGTAAGGAAGAAAGTAAGCCTCAGATAAGAACATTCCAAAGCTGCCACCACCAAATTTACCTACTTACTTTTATACGAACCTATGGATTCTGCCTTCTCTCCCAATACTAGGTTTTATATAATATCGCCTTTCTTATCAATGTGCAAAACTTGCCATCTGCATGCCTGACTCTATCCTCCATCCTTTGCTCCATCCATCGCAGTGTGAGGCAGCTGCCCCTGTCCTCAATCAAAGAGGAATCCATGGTACTGATTAGTCTCACAATAAATAGATTTTAAAATAAATGAATATATAATTATCGGCAATAATCTACAGGAAGGAAAATGGACCAAAGGGATATGAATGTGGATTGCAAGTTTACAATGAAAAAAAGTTAATGTCTGTCCTGAAACCTGTCATACTGAGGTTTTAAGGTCAGAATACATTACTTTAACGATTAGCAGTGGCTCAGATAGTCTACACTTTAACATCACAGAGGCTGAGTTGATGCAGCAGAACACGAACGCCAACTATACTGGAGCATTTCCCTCTGGACCCGTCTCATCGGTTCGTTTTAATGCCACAGCAGGGCAATCAATGTGTCGTGTCCGTGTAAGTGGACATAAAACGTGTCCCAGCTCCAGAATGCATGCGCAAGGCTTTATGATGTGGGATTTATCGAGAAACCTGCAGTACAGGTATTGATGTTCGCATCAGTGTGGGTCTAGGCCCATAATTAAGAGCTTGTTCCCTTTCATTTCCGTGGAGACAATCAAGTTCTAAACTAATTAGGCAGTGGTAAGCCATAAATTACTGTTCCGCTTCGGAGAAAATCTCATTTTGAAACAAAGGCCTTCGGAAATTTAGGAAAGTGAATTCCTGCGTAAGACTTGACGTTGGGAGAGGTTTCTCTTAAAAACATGAAATACATTGTTCGCTTTCTAAATCTGGAACGAGGCACGAGAAACACTCACTTATCCCCAGGCAATACCGCGATTGGTTGGCTGCCGCGATCGTGAGATCATCAGAACTAGCGGTTTCGATGATTTTTATGTTTCGTTGGCAACGTGTCAGTGTTGTGACTGGGAAAATCTAGCATCTGTCATCAAGCTGTGTCTGTCTGCACGTTCTGATCGCAACTGGTAAGAATCTTATTAGTAATGTCAATTTGCACTGGTATTACTAAATTTGCTCTTTCGCTTTTGTATTTCCACCGAAATGTAATGAAACGTCGTTAATTTTAATGAACAGGCACATTTAATCATGAAACTTCTCGGCATCGTTCCAGTTTTCATGCACTCTGGGGTCTCCGTTTGTCCATCTCAAAGCAGCAGTTTCTATATCCCCTCATGCAACCCCACCCAACGATGACACCCCCTCTCCCAACACTCGCGGGTGAAGATGTGGCAGCCTGGCCCCCTGGCCCACATAGAAGATGTCTGAGGTTCTGTGCATCCAACGCCTGCCTATCCCACACCCCCTCCACACCCGGGGCACCACTGACCCTCACTCCCCCAGGCAGGACACAAGGCTTTAGAGAATAAGAATACAGAAACTAGAAAACTGTACCGACCTTCACGGCACAAACACCTTCTTTTTTTTTTAAAGATTTTATTTCGTTATTTTTAGAAAGAGGGGAAGGGAAAGAGGCAGAGAGGGAGACAGACATCAATGTATGGTTGCCTTTCACCTGCCTCCAGCCACAGACCTGGCTGGAGACCTGGTTTGCAACCTGGTTATGTGCCCTGGCTGGGGAATCGAACCTGGGACCTTTGGGTTCGCAGGCCGGCGCCTTAACCATGTGCTACCAGCCAGGGCTCAAACACCTTCTTAACAGTCTGGTTTTGTGTGTTCACAGGTTTTAAATCTTTATCACAGTCATGTACTAGGTCCCTTGTCATCATCATGATAAGCAACAATTTCAATTCCCTAGTCACATTCTTGTTTGAAAGCCCCCTAACTCTCGTTATGCTGAACATTAAATTTGGCATCAGTCTCTCCGACAGCTCGATATCCCAATACACATCCCCCACTGCACCCCAAAACCACAGGTGGCTCCGGAGAGACCCAGCTTCCAGATGGACCGTTATTAGTGACCTCCTTTCCCTAGGGGACTTCGTGCCAGACCAGCTGGGAAATCTACGGTCGGTCCAGTTCTACACAGGCCCTGGGCGCCCTCCCTGATCTTTTTCCTAACTTACTGGAGGGGCAAGGACACATGAAATCGTCATCCTCCTGGTTGCCATCCACAGCGCGGCCCTGGGCCACCCTGCTGTCCCTCACCTGCGCCTGATGTGACCCGACCAGAACACAGGAGCCCATTCTTAAGACATCTCCTCTCCTGCACTTTTGTGTTTGCAGGGGGTCCCCGTAAACCCAAAACTCACTGTCGCCCTGTTCGCCCCCTGGATTTAATGAGGGAAACCCTCTTAGGTAATGCACATACTCCCCGGGGCTGGGTTCAAGTACAGGTTAATGTCATTTCCGGAGACAGTGCTTCTTTCCGGTGTATAAACGCAGCTGGTGGGAGCCTTGTGGAGCCAAACCAGCTTCTCTGTAGCGATTTTATTCCCTCCCAACAGAGAGCATTTTAGTTTCTGCCGAATTTTAGATTTCTCTGAAATCATTTTAAATTTGGCAGAAAGAAACATGTGTGTCAAGTTCACATGTCTCACACTCTTAAGCCATTACGGACTTTCAAGGATCCATATGAGAAAAGATGTACATATGCTTTAGGGAACATTGAAACGTGGCTTTGTTTGTATTTCCTCTTTATTTCTAGTCTGCTTTCTCGAATTAGTGTGTAAGGAAAAGAAGAGTAGGTATTGAAGTACCTGCTCTGCCTCTGCTAAGGCCCTTTTAATTATTTAAATACACACGTACCCACCCAAGCACACACACACACACAGGCATGCACCAGATATCCTCATCATTAAGTTTGAACACAGTACTAGTGATATAAGATGATAGCCATCTACCAATTCTCTGGGCAGTATTACTCCAAAAAGAGACCATTTTTGGAGTCTCTACCAAGCATCATGTAAGGCAAATCCCATCTCTGTAACAAAAAAAAAAAAAAAAA
>PVIW01016802.1:0-15650 GCA_004026585.1 Noctilio leporinus | reverse complement strand
CTGTATTCCTCTTTGGCTTTCTCTGTTTCTTCATTTTATTTGTTTACTTATTTTTAGAGCAGACCCTTTAGCATTTCTTGCAATGCTAGTTTGGTAGAGATGTATTCTTTCAGTCTTTTTTTGTCTGGGAAGCTCCTTATTTCTCCTTCTATCTTGAATGAGAGCCTTGCTGGGTAGAGTATTCTTGGTTGCAGGCCTTTGTTTCCCATTACTTGAAATACTTTTCGCCATTCCATTGTGGCTTGAATTGTTTCTGTTGAATAATCATTTGATAGCCTTATTGGAGCCCTTTTATATGTTATTTGTCATTTCTCTCTGGATGCTTCTAGGATACTCTCTTTGTCTTTGAAATTAGCCATTTTAATAATGATGTGCCTTGGTTTTGGTCTGTTTGGGTTGATCTTCATTGGGACCCTCTGTGCTTCCTGAACTGGATTGATGTTATCACTCATCATGTTAGGGAAATTTTCTATTATGACTTTTTTTTAACAGGTTTTCCATTCCTTATTTCTCTTCTCCTTCTGGTATCCCTATGATACGGATGTTGTTACGTTTCATGTTGTCCTGCAGCTCTCTTCACCCCTCTTCAGTCTTGTTCAGCCTTTTTTTATTCTCTTGTACTGTCTTGGAGTATTTGTCTACATTATCCTCCAACTAGCTGATGTGGTCCTCTGCTTCCTCTAGTCTACTGTTGATTCCTTCTACTGTATTCTTCAATTCAGAAATTGTATTCTTCATTTCCTCCTGGCACTTATTGATAGTTTCCATGTCCTTTTTCATGCTGTTGCAGTTCTCAGTAAGTTCCTTGTAACTTTCCTGGAGTTCTTTGTAATTTCCCTGGAGTTCTTTGTAGTTCTCCTGGAGTTGTTTACAGTTTTCTTTGATGTGGCTGAGCTCACTGAGCTTCTCTATCATCATCCTTTTGAATTCCTTATCTGATATTCCAGGTGCCTCTGTTTCATTTTGTATTCTTTCTGGGGATTCTTCCTTTCCTTTTGGTGATGGACTGATTCTTTTTTCCCCCCATTTTGGGTTTCTGTTCTTGCTTGCTCTTTATTAATTAATTTATTTTTGTTCTTTCCTTGGGTTATCCTGCTCTGCTTCCTTGCCTTAGTTGAGCCCCCTTCTGTGATAGGAGATTTGTGGAGTTCAGTGTTGCCGTCTCCCAGATTTTCTCCACTTGCTGTTCTTGGTGTGTCCTTTATTTGGGCTGTCTGGTTGTATTCTGGGCCTGTGGGATTTTAGCAGAAACAAAAACAAAAACAGAAACAAATAACAACAACAAAAAAATAATAACCACCCAAACAAACCAAACCACACACGCACACAAAATGCAAAAAGAAAAAAGAAATACAAACTATAATAATAATAAGAAGTAAGGGTTTAGATGGCTGTTCACCTTTAATAATCCCTGACCGGTCCAGATGGAGCCTGGACCTGAGGGCTTTTAGCCGAGGGAAAAAAAAAAAAAGAAAGTAAAAAAGGGAGAAAGTCACAAGAGAAAGAGAAATCAATATTAATAAAGAAAAGGTTTAGGTGTCTGTTCACCCTTTATAGTCTCTGTTTGGTCCCGGTGGAACCAGTGCCAGTGAATTTTATCAGGGAGAAAAGAAAGGAGAAAGAAAGAAAATAAGAGGAAAAAAAATAAAAAAAGGAGGGGGTGGAGAAAGTCATAAGACAAAGAGAAATCAATATTAATAAACAAACGTTTTAGCTGTGTGTTCCCCCTTTATGATTTCTGATTGATCCAGGTGGAGCCAGAACCTGTGGGCTTTACCAGGAAGAAAAGGAAAAGAAAAATTAAAAATGAAAAAAAAAAAAAAAGGAAGGAAGAAAAGAATAAAGAAAGGGTTTAGAAAGGCTAGGGAAGGGAGGAATACTTAGAATGAGGACTGGGAATGCGTTATAGCCACAGAGTGAGTAGACTTTAATTCGAGAGTAGGGGGAGGGTCTTGGGTATTTAGGTGAATTGCCGTATGGGGGGATTAAGAATATGTGAGAAGTATCTTTTGCAAAGGATATGTTGGGGATTAATAGTTCATATTGCTCTCGGTATAACTCAGGTGCTTGAGATTGGCAGCAATCCCTTTCCTGATGCTGCCTCTTGTTCTTGGTCAGGACTTTACAGTCTATAGTCTATATTCTAGCCGGTCTTGGTGCTGGCAGGGCCTCTGATTGTCACAGTAGGGCTGATTCTGAGTGTCCACCCCCAGGTAGGCTGGGCCTTCTGCAGCCTGGCTGGGTTTTAGGGCTGCCGGTGTTCTGGAGTCTACAGGTTGCCCCCTCCCACTCCTGGCGGAGGTTCCTGCCCAGGACAAGCACCCAGCACTTCTGCAGGGCAGCCCGCAACTTCGCTGGTCCCTATGACGACTGGCCCAGCCCCTGCAGTTCCGGGAGGAGTCCACCCCTGTCTGCCAACACTGTCTGGGGTCCGCCTACACTGTCCTGCCCTTCCGGGGCGGGCACCACTCTTCCAAGCCAACCGCTCTCCCCGGAATCCTTTAGGCGGCCTCTGTGATGAGCCCCTCCCAGGCCTGGGTGGTGCGGCCTTTGTCTATGGCAATGGCGGATCAGTTGTCCCTGCTACTAGTTCCCAGCTTGCCGGTTCTCCAGCTGGCTGTTTGGAGTTTCTGCGGAGCCTGGGGGCCTGTGTGGTTGTGCAGGGCTGGGCCTCCCCCCTTGCAGGGCCTTCTAGCTGCTGTTTCCCCAGTGGCCCAGCAGCATCGTTTCCGGCCCTCTAGCCGCTCCGCCGGTGCACTTCCTGCTCCTCTGCTCAGGCTTCCCGCAGGACTCCTCTCCTCCACCTCTAGCCCAACGCGGAGCCTCCTCTCCCTGTTGCCAGAGTGAGTCTCTCACATAGTCCCTCCCCTGCAAGAGTTCAACTCCGCGTTCCCTACGGTGTTTGCCCTCGCCGCCCGCACTTCACTGTTGAGACTTCCAGTTGCCAGGGAGCCCGGAGCTGGCCTCGGTCAAAAGCACCCTTCTGGGCAGAGCCGCCACTGCCCAGAGCCAACCTCGGCCTGCCGGCTGGTAGGTCAAAACACCTCACCTACTGTCCTGCTGGCCTCCTCCGCCTCTGGGCTGTGCTCCCCTGTGTCCAGATGCCGCCCCTTCCAATTCCCAGGGTCCTGAAGATGTCCCACACTCCCTATCTTGTCCTCTAGCTGCTCTGGTACTCGAGAATACCATCAGCACTGCTCTCTACTCAGTCGCCATCTTCCCGATCTCCCAAACTCTTTCTATGAGGCCAGTATGATTCTAATCCCAAAACCAGGGCAAGATACAATTGAGAAAGAAAGCTACAGGACAATATCTCTGATGAACATAGATGCTAAAATGCTCAACAAAATATTGGCCAATCGGATTCAGCAGTACATTACAAAGATCATACACCATGATCAAGTGGACTTCATCCCAGGGATGCAAGGATGGCACAACATTCGTAAATCAATCAATGTAATACACCGACCGCATCAACAAATTGAAAGATAAAAACCATATGATCATACCAGTAGATGCTGAAAAAGCATTTGATAAAGTGCAGCAACCATTTATGATACAAACCCTCAGCAAAATGGGAATAGAGGGAGCATACCTCAACATCATAAAGGCCATCTGTGAGAGACCTGAAGCCAACATCATACTTAATGGACAAAAACTGAAAGCTTTCCCCCTAAGATCAGGATGAGACAAGTCTGTCCACTTTCTCCACTTCTATTCAACCGTGTCTTGGAAGTTCTAGCTATAGCCATCAGAGAAGAAAAAGGAATCAAAGGGATCCAAATTGGAAAGGAGGAAGTCAAACTGTCATTATTTGTAGATGATATGATAATGTACATACAAAACCCGATGGGCTCCACAAAAACTTAACCTAATAAGCAAATTTAGCAAAACAGCTCGGTATAAAGTCAATATCCAGAAATGAAAAGCATTTTTGTATACCAATGATGAAACAACAGAAATGGAAGCAAAAAAACAAATCCCATTTACCATAGCAAGAAGAAAATAAAGTACCTAGGAATCAACTTAACTAAGGAGGTAAAAGACCTGTACTCAGAAAACTACAGAACAATGAGGAAAGAAATCAAGGAAGATACAAATAAATGGAAGCATATACCATGTTCATGGATGGGAAGAATTAACATCATTAAAATGTCCATACTACCCAAAGCAATCTATAGATTCAATGCAATCCCAAGTAAAATATCAATGACAGACTTCACAGAAATAGAAAAAATACTTCAAAAAATTATATGGAGCCAAAAACGCCCACGAATAGCCACCACAATCTTGAGAAAGAAGAACAAGGTAGGAGGAATCACAATCCCGGACTTCAAACAATACTACAAGGCTACTGTCATCAAAACAGCCTGGTACTGGCGTAAGAATAGACATATAGATCAATGGAACATAATAGAGAGCCCAGAAATTAACCCAGGACTCTATGGTCAACTAATATTTGACCAAGGGGGAAGGAACTTCAAATGGAGTAAAAACAGTCTCTTCAACAAATGGTGTTGGGAGAACTGGACAGCAACATGCAAAAAGATAAAACTAGACTAACAACTTACACCATACACCTGAATAAACTCAAGATGGATAAAGGATTTAAACATAAGCAGTGCCACCATAAAGGTCCTGGAGAAAAATATAGGCAGTAAACTTTTGGATATCCTACGCAAAATTATGTTTACTGATACTTCACCAAGGGCAAAGGAAATAAAAGAACAAATGGGACTATATCAAATTGAAAAGTTTCTGTTCAGCTAAAGAAAATATCAGCAAAATTCAAAGGGAACCAACTGTATGGGAAAACATAATTGCCAATGATACCTCAGACAAGGGTCTCATCTCCAAAATATATAAAGAACTAATGCGACTCAACATCAGGGAGGCAGACAGCCCAATTAAAAAATGGGCAAAGGACCTGAACAGACAACTCACTGAGGAAGATATATGAAGGGCCCAGAGACATATGAAAGAATGCTCAACATCACTAGTCATCAGAGAGATACAAATTAAAACCACAATAAGATACCACCTCACACCTGTCAGAATGGCAATCATCAACAAATCAATAAACAACAAGTGTTGGCGAGGATGTGGGGCAAAGCGAACCCTCATTCACTGTTGGTGGGAATGTAGGCTAGTGCAGCCACTGTGAGAAACAGTATGGGGTTTCCTTAAAAAACTAAAAATGGAACTGCCTTTTGGTCCAGTGATTCCACTACTTGGACTATACCCAAAGTATCCTGAAATACCAATTCTTAAGAATCTATGTATTCCTATGTTCATAGCGGCACTATTTACAATAGCCAAGTGCTGAAAAACAGCCTAAGTGCCCATCAGTGGATGATTGGATCAAAAAACTTTGGTACATTTACACAATGGAATTCTATATAGCAGAAGGAAAGAAGGAACTTGTACCCTTTGCAACAACATGGATGGAACTGGAAAGTATTATGCTTAGTGAAATAAGCCAGTCAATGAAGGACAAATATCATATGATCGCACCCATTACTGGACAATAATGAACAAAACTAACAACAAGCAAAATAGAACCAAATATATGAATACAGTGAATGGACCTTCAGTGGTTAAGGGGAAAGGGATTGGGTGGAGGGGGGAGGCAGAGGCAAGGAAGGGGAGCAACTTAGACTAAAATCTAGTTAGTATAAAGGAACCATGGACATGGCCAACAGGTGGAATTGAGTTTGGGGGCAACAGGTGGGTGGGGTCGGGACAGAGGGGAGCAAAAAGGGGATGGATATAATACAACAACAATAAAATTAAAAAAGATTAAGAAGATCAAAACTACAAAAATTAAAATGTCAACAAACTAACAACTATCAAAACATGACCTGAAAATAAAAAGGAAAACAAAAACAAACCAAGGAAACAACCAGAATAGGACCAGAAGCATAGCTATGGGAATCATTGGGAGGATTATCAGCTGGGAGGGGGAAGAGGGTAAAATGGGAAAATGGTGCAGTGATTAGGAAATATAGTTCGTGGATACAAGTTCAACAGGGGGAAGTTAAGAATAATAGAGGAAAGGGTGAAGTCAGAGAACTTATGTTCACAACTCATGGACATGAACTAAGAAGGTGTGGCAAAGTGGAAGGGAACGGGGAGGCGAGGTCTAGGTGGAAGAGAGCAAAGGGAAAAGAATTTAGGACAATTGTAACAAATACATAAAGTTAAGTTCATAAGGATGTTAATAGCAGAATTTTTCACAATAGCCTCTGATAATAGAAGAAAATGGAATAAGCATTGCTAAGAGAGTCACTTCAAGTCAGGAGAAAGTGAGGCCTATGCATTCTTGTGCCTCAGTTCTCAGAAATGCTGCTAAGTTGTTAACCTGTTGCTAAACTCAACTCAATTGCCAGCCATAAACATCCTGGAACAACTGCAAAAAGCAGTGGACTCACATAGACTTTACCTTTTCCTTAGAGTTTTCACCTTTCATTTGTATCTTTGAACTAACTATTCCCTGTTAACTCTGCCAGAATCCCTCATTTTTGTGAAGAACCAAAATGGAAACCATGCTTGTAAATTTTGCCTCTATAAAACCTTGACTTTCTTTGTTCTCTTCAGAGCACAATTTAACTTGCCTGAACTTGTGACTACAATGCAATCTGTTTGCTCAAATAAATCATCTCAATCTTTATTATGGCCTAAAACTCTTTTTTTTTTTTTTTGGTTAACAACCTAAATTGGAGCAAATTCAAATGTCCATCAATAGTAGCATGGAAAAATAAATGGTGCTATATTTTTCCAATGCAAATTTACCTAGCAATCAAAAGAATGAACTACCACTATGCAACAACATGAGAAAAGGTCATAGACATATTAAGCAAAAGAAGCTAGACACAAAGGAATATATACCATATGATTGCATTTATATGCATTTCAGGAACAGGTAAAACAATTTTATCACCCTTGTCAGAACAGTTATAATGGGGACAGGGAAATCATACAGACTTGGAAGGGCCTAAGGAAACCTGAACTGTTGGAAAAGTAATATATTTTGATTCAGATTGTGTGGGTGTATATATAAAATTCATTAAAATGTGTATGTAAGATTTTTTTAAAGATTTTATTTCATTATTTTTAGAAAGAGGGGAAGGGAGAGAGGCAGAGAGGAAGAGAGACATCAACGTATGGTTGCTTTTCACCTGCCTTCAGCCACAGACCTGACTGGAGATCTGGTTTGCAACCTTGTTATGTGCCCTGGCTGGGGAATTGAACCTGCGACCTTGGGGTTCACAGGCCGGTGCCTTATCCACTGTGCTACCAGCCAGGGCCGTATATGTAAGATTTATGTACTTTATTTATGTTATCCATTAAGATAAAACACATAAAACAAAAACTGACAGAATCACAAGGATTAATAGACAAATGTACAATTATATGAAGATATGTAAACTATCACTCTCAAGAAAGAGTCAATTTTAGACATCATTAAGGATGGAGGATATTGGAAGGATACAATCAGCAAACTTGACCTAGTGGACACATGGAACGGTGTATCTAACAAATGGAGAACTTGCTTTCCCTTCAAACTCACATAGAATGTTTACAAATCTGGCCACCTGATGGCCCACAGAGAAAGTCTCAACGAATTTCAAACGACTAAAATTTAAAGCATTTTTTATTGTGGCAATTAAAGTAGAGCTCAAATAAGAATGATAATTAGAACATTCCATGTATTTGGAAATTGAGGAACTTTTAATAGCCCAAAAGTCAAAGAAGAAATCAGCTAAGTAGGAATTAGGAACAATATTTTAAAATAAGTTATAATAAAAATACCTGTTAAAACTTGAGATAGAGCTAATACCATGCTTAGAAGGAAACTTGGAAGTAAAAAAAGACTAAATAAGTAGCTAGCTGAGTATCATGTCAAAAAGTTTTAAATAAATTTAATCACTTTAGTCTTTACCACTTCTCTAGCTCTTCAATTCACTTGCTCTCACTGAAAACAGTAACCTATGAGTTCCTTAGGTTTGGGGAGTCATGTCTTATTTTTTATATCCCCAGTGCCTATTAAATTACCTTGGGCACAGATGATAACTTGTTTGAACTGAACTGAGGTCAATAATTAGTGCCTTAGAGTTGTGAGAAATCCAGTATCTCATATTCATGCACTTAATAAAAGCAAGTCAAGTCATTTACTGCGTGAGGCCAACAGGATGGGGAAGGCAGCAAACTAAAGAGCATGTGTCCCATTTCAAGGTAAGACTGATGCTGTTTGTCACGAATTGATTGGTACCATGGTAGATTGGCCTGGTATGGCTACATCTCCTCCCTTTGTTTATAAGAAGTTAGAAATTCAGATTTTGATGTGAAATCTCAATTTCTAAATTGTTGTAGACTAGTTTGTTAAAAAAATAAAACAAAAAACATTACAGCTAGTGCCAAACCAACCCTATATGCCCTATGGCTACCCATTTGCAACCTCGATTTTACTTCACACTTTAAGAGGTTGGAATCTATTTCAACTCTAAATACCCCAGCCATTAGACTCTTGAGCATCAAGCACACATACTTCTGCTTGAAGAAAAGGGTAATGACAGCTTCCTAACTGGATTTCTGGGGCATACTTCTAAGAGGTTTGCAGAGTTTTGAAAGCTTTCTTCAAAGTAGGATTTTTATCCCTCCTGGATCAGACATGTGTTCCTAAAGATTTTTGCCTCCTGTTGTAATATTCTTTTTTTTTTTTTTTAATTTTAAAAAGTTTTTTATTGTTGTTGTATTACATCCATTCCCCTTTTGTTCCCCCTCTGTCCCCCTCTGTTGTAATATTCTTATTAATTCATTCTGACTTTGCCACTTTGTTTTCTACACATTTGTCACCATTTTTGCATTTGGATCTTTATGCTAGAAAGTCTGAGGCTTGCATGGAAAATTGAATTTTAATACCCATTGCATTGATTTTTGGCTGTAAAATTTGCATGCCATTACAGCACTTGGAAAAAAATAATCTTTCGGGGGGGTGGCGGGTAAGCTAATGGAAAGGCCAGCCTTTCATTGTGTTAACATTCCAGTTATGTGGTGATAAGCCTGTGATGACTTTTGTCTCTTGCTGTGCAGCACCTACCTGGTTTTTATTCAAGGGACAGCGACCAAGCCTGACTGACTCACCCCTGGCTCAATCGTGAGAGTTGATTGAAAAATTCATGTTTTCCACTGGCCAGCAGAGGTAATTATTTCAAATTTGGGAGAGGAAAAAGATCCACAGTTTATAAGACTTCTCTTTTGTTTGGGAGAGGATTTATTTGTAATACTGGTGGGAGATGTTTTTATTCATACCTTTTTATATTTTTCAAATGTTTTTTTTAAAAAAATCAGTTATTTTTATAGATTATGTTTAAAATTGTTGATGGCTTTCATGGGCTTCTGTAAATCATTGCTTATGGAGTGATAGTAGCAACCATTTTCTGAGCACCTAAGAGGGGCTGGACTCAGAGCTCTGCAGTCTACACACATTATCTTTACCAGCCACCTGCTTTCCTGGGCTGTTGTGAAGTTTACCTCAGTTTTCTGGAAGATGAGCCTGAGGGGAGAAGTGTGAGATGAGCTGCCTAATGACACACAGCTAGTGGAGATGAGATTCAGAGTCAGGGAGATCTGTCTTCAGAGCCAACCTTTTACATTTTTTCCCAAAGAAAAAATATTTCAGCAACTTGAAACAATAATCACTTAGAATCTAGAAAGGAGTATATATATTTGAAGCAAAATCTTAGAAATAGCTTGCTGATTTTCCCTTTTGCAAATTTCAGCTTATTATTTGCTTGAAGAAGATATACTTAAATTCTTGGTCTTCTTTGAAAATGGGGACTGTGATGTTTTCTCAGTATCTGCTCCTTCTCCACATGCAAACAAATAGTTGAAATACATTATTTCTAAAAATATGTCAAGCTTAAGCTTTATTTATTATAAGTTTACCCAAAAGATTTCTTATTTAAGTTTACTTGCTCAACTGAAAACTTCCTAACTTTGAAAAGAGACTGTCTGCAAATGAAAAGATAAGTCTGCTTTAGTACACTTTTATTTATTCATGTTTTAATTAACCAGAATGTTTCATAAAGCTGGAGAGTTCTGAGAGGACAGTTGTGTTCATCACCAGGCAATAAGTGGTCAATTTGACCTCCCCGCCCTCCACTAGTTCTCAATGAAGGGGTCATGTAAGGACAGTAAGAAAAGGCTTTGTATCTTTTGGGCTACCATGAAAGGACATCTGGTTCTTACAAATTGGCCTGGCATACTGATGTCTATCATTCTTCTTTTGAATTTTTGAATCTTGTGTGGTTGCTATTAACTATAGTAATAATAATTATCAGAAAAGAAACCCATATTCCCCTTTTAGATCTTCTTAATTAACTAATAAGACAAAGCTGGCTCATTTTTGTTATCAACATATAGTATAATAAGTGTTCACAGGGATGGTAAGTAGCTCAGAGTAGCAAAACTACGGCTCCTGAGAAAGCCAAATGTCATGTGGTGGTAAGTACTCTGAAGGAGAAGTGTATAGTAAGACGGGATTTTATTTTAGAGAGGGTGGTCAGAAAAGTCCTTTCTGATAAAGTGATGTTTTGTCAGAGGTTTGAATAAAGTAAGGCAGAGAGTATGTGGATACTTGAGGAAGAGTTCCAGAAAGCAGGATCCCCAAATCAGATGGGCTGCCTGATAAGGTCAGTGGGTAGCAAAGTGGGTGAGGTGGCTGGGCACAGTGGCTTGGGGGAAGACTAATGGGTGAGGAGGACAGATACGTAGGAAGGACCAGGTCATGTCAGGCCTGGTCAGCTACAATAAGGATTCTTCTCTTTCTCAGAGTCAGGGGCAGCCACTGGGAAATATTAAGCAAAGCAGTAATAGGGGCCCACATATATTTCACAAAGTTAAGTCTGGCTGTTCTGCAGAACTAGACTGTGAAGAGCAGGTGGCACGTATGAATGAAAGCAGGAGATTATAACAGTGGCTGGCATGAGAGTGACAGCAGGGAAAGTGGTGAGGAACAGACAGGTCTGTGGCCATTATGAGTGAAGACTTGATGAGAATTGCATATAAGATGGTTGTGGGATTTGAAAGGGAACAGGTTATTAATATTGCCTCCAAGGTTTTTAGCCTGAGCAGTTGCTGGAATGAAATTGCTATTCACTGAGCTAGAAGAGAAATGTGTATATGGAAGTGGGGATGGGGAATGAGATGAGTGGTTATGTTTGGCTGAATATAACTGAAAACTCAAAATAATGATGGCTTAAGTAATATAGAAACTTATTAATTTATTTTGCATAATAGAAGATAAAAAATAGGTTGTCTCCAGGCGATTCCCTGAGGTTATCAGTGATTCAGGCTCATTCAGACCCCAAGGTGAGGTCCTCATCTTCAAGGTCTCATATGGCTGCTAAAACTAGAGCCATCACATATGCATTCCAGATAACAAGGAAAAAGATAAAGGATTATGGAGTACCTGCTCTCTTTTAATGAGACTTCCTAGAAGTCCACACACCCTTGCATCTGATTGGCTGAAGCATAGCCATATGGCTACATTTGGCTGCAAGGGCGTCTGGTAAATGTCTCTCCTTGGTGTATATAACCCCTAAATAAAATTGGAGTTCTGTTACTCAGGTTCTGAGTGAATATTAAGGTAAGCCACCAGCTCTCTTTCTTAGAGTTTGGAGTTTAATTTCGGAAGAAGAGTGTTCTAGTCTTATCTCTGAAATTATCTAGCTGTGTGACTTTGAGCTGAGATTCCACATTACTAAACCTCTATGTTAACTGCAAAATAAAAGAATTGGACTGAATTATTTTTAAGTCCCCTTCTAACTGTAACATTGCATGAGTCTTTAAGTTTGTCATATAGTAAATATGTTTTATAAAAGAGAAGTGTTTGAAGAAAACATTATGTAAGAAGATAACTATTAAATGTCTTAAATTAATTTTTGTTATTGAAAGATCCATTTCAAACTTATATATAAATGCAGTTCCATTCTTCCATTTTTCAGAATGCTTTTGCATATTGGTATAGATGGTTTTAATATGTACCTGAAAAGAAGCACATGAAGTTCATAATATTAGTATGTATTGGATAAACTTGATATCTTAGAGTAAGAAAAAAATAATAGAAATATGAATAATCAACTATCCCATTACCTAACTTCATATATACATTCCTGTTAGCCTCATTTACCAACTTTTGAACTGTTCAACCAATGTAGTACAGGTATTTAAGATTACAAACCACAGAATATCTCCATAAACATGAAAAGCCTGTGTTCTTCAAGGGTCTCCAGTTTATTATTGGAAATACAATAAATATACAAATAGGCATGTAGAAAGGCAGAAAACAAATTTTCTGAGAGGGGCTTCATGTGTTTCGTGTTTGTTCGGGAAGGGAAGCAGCCTCTATGAGAAGAGGCAATTTGTGCTGGCCTTGGAAATCTGGGTGGACCAGTGAGTGTGGCTACACAGGCATTCTAGATGAAAGGAAAGGAAAAATCTGGTAACAGAGACTGTTCTGGTTTAGTGGAGATGAGGTGTTGGGGAACAATGGCAAGATCATGGTCTCTTAGGGTCAAGCAGACCTGGTGCTGCAGCCTGAATCTGCTGCCACTTGCTAGCAGAGACCTTGGGGCAAGTCACTTAAGCTATTTGGGCTTCATATTTGTCATCTGTAATAGGAAACAATACTACCCTCTACATAGGGCTATTGTCTTATTGAATGCATATATCTACTATCATCTGTAATAAATTATATAAAAGAAACTGCCACAGGGCATGGTACTATATGCTGCCATAAATAACAGGCCCCTTCTCCTGGATGAGTAACTGATATTGTTCCTCATAACTTTATAAGCTGTCATATATTAATGGCTTTATTATCAGCAATTTGATCTGCATTTTATATTGTCTGATTCTGTTTCCCTACAAGTACAGTGACATGCTGAAAACCCACTAAAGTTTCTGTGGAAAAGCAGTTGCATAGTAGACAATGAGGTAGGGGTACAACCTATTGACCTGGTAATTGTGACATATTTGCTTCCAGAAACCACCATGAAGGAGGAGAAATCCCCTAGTCCACCCAGGGGAAGTTATAAACTCTAAAACTGTTACTCTTGAAGACACTCAGCCTCTCCTTTCCTCTCCCCACCACTTCATTGTCAGCACCCAGGCTTGTCAAGTTTACTTCCTACATCAAGCTACATTTCAGCCTCTTCTCCCCATCTCCACCAACCCCTGGCTCTTCAGCACCTGTCTTCAGGACATCTGAATATTCTCCCAACATCCTCTCTTTCCCCTTTCTCAATTCACTATCCACACAACGGTAAGAATAAAATGTCCAGAACAGATCTGAAACCAGCAGTCTCCAACCTAAAATCCTTTGCTTATTTCTGGATTCAGTCTTTTCCATTCTCATCTAATCTGGTGTCTTCCAGCCCCTCATTCTGTGGTTCCAGTTATACTACTCTTCTTTTCCTGCCTGGAAGAAATCTTAGTTCTACTAATGTCAGGGATGTTGCATGTACTCCTTCATTTGTCTGGAAAGCTTTTCCTCTGCTCTACAACCAGTAGCTTCTTCTCCTCTAGTCTATTCATCACCTCCTTAGTGAGAAGTCTTCCTTTACCCTGTAGACTTTGTCAAGCCTCCAACACCACTTTGTGTCACTTCTTCTCATAACATGGGACATTTGTCGTTTGGGGCTTTATCATTGTCTACCAGTCTGCATTCATTTATATGATAGGTGACTACTCTGTGTCCACCACCAGTCAGAAGCTCCATGAATCTCTGGCATATAGCACAGTGCCTAGGACATGGTAGGTGCTTGGTCAATATTGTTGGATGAGGATGAATAGTGCTCTTGGATGCAAACCTTGGATCTTCTTGTGTGTGTAGGCATTGTCTTCTGACCTTTCTGAATGAGTTTCTGGGCACCCTGCACATTCTTTAATAACTCCTTCATTCACTTTATTTCTTCATTCACTGCATTTATTCAGCCGTCATTTACTGAGTGTGCCCAGATACTAGGCACTGTGCTTGGTACTAGTGCTATATAAAAATCCCCTACCTCCCTGCCCCCAAAAGTCAAAGGCACTCAGAAGGCTTTAGGCTAGAAGAGCAACATGGTCTGGCTGGGAAGACCATGGAGGGAGAAGGGAATATTTGGAGGGAGAGGTCAGGCTGGAGTCAGGAAGATGAAGATGAACTGGTCCAGTATTCAGACAAGAGATGATGAGGTACATAGCTGTAGAGATGGGGAGAAGCACTCACACAAGGTACTCAGAGGGTAAAAATCACAAGCCTTGGAGTCTGAAGGTGGGTAGAGGGAGAGAGAGGAGTTTAGGATAACCCCTAGCCCCAGCATAGTGGCATCATCGTTTAGGTAAGAGAAAACAGAGGATGGGGAGGGGAGGAAGGAAGAGAGGGAAGAAAATGAGTTTAGCATAACTTGGCTCCCCAAGCCATTTAATAGTTTCTATTTCTAGAGAAGGTCTAATTAACCAGGATCTTCATTTAAAAGACTACTTTTAGGAATGATCAATCTCTCCCCATACTTTATTCCTGGCAACTATTGATCTGTTCTCTATAGTTTGGCCTTTTCCAGAATGTCGCATAAATGGAATCACACAGTCTATAGTCTTACAAATCTGGCTTCATTTACTTAGCTTAATGCATTTGATTAATTTATGTTGTTATGTATATCAATAGTACATTCATATTATTGCTGAGTAGTAGCATTAGCATTCCATGCTGTGGATCTACCACAGTTTATTCATTCTGCAATTGAGGGGCTTTTGGTTTATCATTTTGAAGGATTAGAAATAAAGCTCCTAAGAATCTTCATGTATAGGTTTTTGTGTAACATATGATTTTATTTCACTTGGGTAATACTGAGAGTGAGACTTATGTCTTATATGGATGGTATAGTATTTATTTAATAATAAAATATCAAACTGTCTTCCAAACTGATTGTTGCTTTTTGCATTTCTACCAGCAATTTTTGAGCATTCCAATTGCTCCACATGCTTGCCCAATATTTGACATTGTTAGTTTTTTATTTTTAATTTTAACCATACTAATAAGGGTAGTGGTATCTCAGTGTTCTTTTAATTTTCACTCACTAATGACTAATGATGATGAGCATCTTTTCATATATTTATGTTCAATCTGCATATTTTCTTTGGTATCTGTTCAAATCTTTGCCTAATGAAAAATTTGGTTACTTTTTTTTTTTTTTAATCCAGTTGTAAGACCTTTTTATGTATTCTAAACACAAGTCATTTGTTGACTGTATGATTTGCAAGTATTTTTTTCTAGCTTGTGGCTTGTCTTTTCAATCTCTTAATAGTCAGCATCTTCTGCAGAGCAATACTTTTTCATTTTTTTCTCTTTTTTTAAAAATTTTATTGTTGTTGTATTACATCCATCCCCTTTTTGCTCCTCTCTGTCCCCCTACCCACCCACCCATTCTCCCCAAAGTCAATCCCACCTGTTGTCCATGTCCATGGTTCCTTTATATTAGGGTCTTGTCTAAGCTGCTCCCCTTCTTTGCCTCTACCTCCCCCCTCCCGCCAACCCCTTTCCCCCTGACCACTGAAGGCCTATTCCTTGTATTCATATATTTGGTTCTGTTTTGCTTGTTGTTAGT
>PVIW01016801.1:0-15527 GCA_004026585.1 Noctilio leporinus | reverse complement strand
TGCGGTCTGGAGCAAGATAAGACTCTGGGCTAACAACCCTCCACACAGACCTACATTTAGGAGATCTCATCCCCACAGGGGGAACTGTCACTACCTTTATCCACCAATCAATATGTAACTCCCTTACTTTATCCAGCCAACTGTATAAGTCCTCAGCACAAAAGACCTGAGTGAGGCCTCTCTGTCCTTGCCTTGCCCTTTGCCTATCCCCTTCTTTCCCATCTGCGCAAGGCTTGTTCTCTTTCCTAAGAATATACTATTAATAAACTTGCCTTGCATACTAATAGGCTTACTGATCTGTAATTCTTTACTGTATTGGCAAGAAGAACCAAGTTTTCCCCACATTATCATAAATGTAACTCAAGCCCTTCATTTTAATGAAACTTAAAAGAGTAAATAATCGGATCAACATGTAGATTAGGTGTCTGAATTCTAATCTCATGATAATGAACACAGTGCTTTTCTACCGTAAAATATATATTCACTAACTGAGCCCCAGAGTAATTTAAATTGGGAGAAAAAAACATTAAGCTGAGGAGTGTGAGATCCATAAAATGAAGATGCAATCAGTTTTTATTGCAGATACTCTTTTGATCTCAGAAAAACTAATACATTTAATACTTGGAATTTGGACTTAGAACTGTGTTTCAATCCTAACAATTACAACCTTTTATGTCTCTCTTTTTTAAAAATTTAATTTTATTGTTGTTATATTACATTTATCTCATTTCCCCGCCTCTGCTCTCCCCTTCCCCACCCTCCCTATTCCCTGCCCACAGTCAGTCCCACATGTTGTCAGTGTCCATGGGTCATCCATGCTAGTTCCTTGACTAAACTATTCCCTTTCTTTGCCTCCTTCTTCCCCCACTTCCCTCCCCCTCCCCTCTGCACACTGAAAGTCTGTTTCTTGTATTCATGTCTCTGGTTCTATTTTGCTTGCTTGTTTGTTTGTTCATTAGTTGCCTGCATTAAGTGAGAACTTATAGTATTTAATTTTGCTGCCTGGCTTATTTCACTAAGCATGATACTCTCCAGTTCCATTCATGCTTTCACAAACGATAGGAGTTCTCTCTTTCTTTCTGCATAGAACTCCATTGTGTAAATGTACCACAGTGTTTTGATACATTCATCGACTGAAGGGCACTTAGGCTGTTTCCGGCTTGTGGCTATTGTAAATAGTACTGCTATGAACATAGAGGTGCATAGGTTCTTCTGAATTGGTGTTTCAGGATTCTTCAGATATAATCCTAGCAATGGAATCATTGGGTCATAAGGCAGTTTTATTTGTAGTTTTTTGAGGAAATTCCATACTGTCTTCCGTAGTGGCTGCACCAGTCTGCATTCCCACCAGCAGTGCACCAGGGTTCCCTTTTCTCCACATCCTTGCCAGCATTTGTTGTTTGTTGATTTGTTGATGATTGCCATTCTGACAGGTGTGAGGTAGTATCTTATTGAGGTTTTAATTTGTATCTCTCTGATGGCTAGTGATGTTGAACATTCTTTCATGTGCCTGTGGGCCCTTTCTATGTCTTGTCTTCCTTGGAAAAGTGTCTGTTCAGGTCCTTCACCCATTTTTTAATTGGGTTGTCTCCCTGCTGTTGAGTCATATTAGTTCCTTATATATTTTGGAGATCAAACCGTTGTCTGAAGTGTCATTGGCAAATATGTTTTCCCATATGGTCAGTACCCTTTTCATTTTGTTGATGTTTTCTTTAGCTGAGCAGAAACTTTTGAGTTTGATGTAGTCCCATTTGTTTATTTGTTCCTTTATTTCCCTTGCCCTGTGAGAGATATCCATGAAAATAGTGCTGCATGGGATATCTGCAACTTTTTTACACCTATGTTTTCCTCTAGGGTTTTTATGGTGGCACTGCTTATGTTTAAGTCTTTTATCCATCTTGAGTTTATTTTAGTGTATTGTGTAAGTTGGTGGTCTAGTTTCATGTTTTTCCATGTGCCTGTCCAGTTCTCCCAACATCATTTATTGAAAAGACTATTTGCACTTCATTTTATGTTCCTTCATTCCTTGGTCAAATATTAGTTGCGCAGAGTCCTGGGTTTATTTCTACAATCTTTTATCTCTTAAACTCATTAAGTACCCTACTCATTCGTTAATTAATTGATCAGATATTTATTGAATACTAAGAACTATTGTAGGTGCTGAAGATTCATTAGTTCACAAAGATTCAAGTCTGTCATAAAGATTTAATTGAGAAGTAATACATCTACAAGTGCTGCTTCACTAGATAATCAATGTGTGATAATATGACTCCCTCAAATTGTCCTATGACAATCAGCATGTGGGATCATGAACTTTTTCTCAATTTCCATCTTATCTTTCACAGGAACTCATGTATCTCTAGCGGGGAGAATTCAGCATCATAGCCATTTCCTTTCTTTTTAAACTAAGCAGGGACTTCCCACAGATGTGTGAAAAGTATCAGGTATCCTCCCTTCCAGACCCAACACTAGTGCTTAAATCCCCACTTTCCACTCTGCTTCACAACTATAAAATGAGGTATTTTGGTTCTCCATATGGCATATTAATTCTTTACATGAAACTAGGTTGTCAGCTGTTCCACTCACCACATATTGGTCATCCTGGCCCTTTTCCACCTGCTTTCCAAGACCTGGGATCAGATCAGACCTTAGTAGATACATCTGCTCAGACCTTCTTAGTAGATACATCTGCTGGAGATGAGTGATGCTGCTTCACTTTCTATTCCTATTGGTTGAAGAGAAAGGTTGCTGAAGGGATGGGGATTTCCAAGAATGCTCCCCACTCCCTTCAAATGTTTCAGTGCAAAGAGCTGGAATGCCTTCCCAAAAAGAATTAACTAATGAGGCGATTCTGGGTTTGAGGGCTGAGATTGTAAGTGCTGTGTCTGAGAAGAGAAAAGATCAATTTCTTCTGAAAGGACTTCTTCTCTCTTCAACAGATGCTATTTTCCGGCAAAGTTATGAGAATGTTAGCGCTTAGTAAATCCAAACCCTCCATCTTGTCTGGCACTTCCTAGCCTTCTAAATACCCTGGAATTACCAAGATGACTTATTGTTTCATTTCCCTTTCTATCTCTAGCTATATAATTATTTTATTTTGTTGAGCTGGTTCCACTCTTTATATCTGTTCCCATTCCTCATCAAAAACTTTTCTCTCTCATCCCTGCCTGCATCTTCACTCTTTGTTCTCCCTGTTTATTTTATTTTATTTATCCCTTCTGCTCCTTTAATCAACCTGAATTATACTCCCTTTACTCTTTGTATAAGTCTTACTATCTCACATAATTAGAGAACACAATTCTTTAATTTTTAAGTTCTCATAGATTTGTAGAACATTTCAACAAATTTTTCCCACTTTTGAAAACTAGTGGCTCCACCAATTGATGCTCTCACTATATGTTACAGACAAATTTATTGAAGCTTTTGTCACAGTGCATTACAGCAAGATTATGTAGGCTCTGAACTCTTAGGAAACAAGATCTACAGATTCAATTCATTTCTGTAATACCACCACCTTGAAGAATGCTTTGCACAGTTTTATCACTATACATTTTTACTATATTGGTGTTCCCCCCAAAGAATATTTTTTTGAAGCCAAGATATAATTTCCATATTCCTACTTCCACTTCTTAAATGGTATAAAGTGTTATTTTCAGAGTTGTTGTAAAGGTTACATGATATGATTGAAAAATACCTTATCAGGGCCTAGAATAATTGATTTTGATTTTATTTTCCATCATTGTCCCTGCAGTTTTTCATGATAACCAGCAGGTGGAGAGATGGCTCTCTCTCTGTCTCCCTCCCTCTCTCCCTCCCTAACCCACCCCCAGCTCTCTGTTCTGTCTTCTCAATCTTGTCCCCACCACAGAGGTTAATTTTCTACCAGCTGTGAGATGTAAGCATCATAGCAATTTCCTTTCCATTTAATCCTGGCCAGGGGTTTTCCAACAATGCCTGAAAGGAAACAAATATCCTGATTACAGCACTCTATACCCACTTATTAAATCATACTTGAAGAGCAAAGTGAGGGAGTCCCTGGCAATCTATATAGCCATATCACATTTCTTCCTACTAACTCCAGATATCAGACCTTCCTCTCACCACATAACTCATAACCCACCCTACTTCACTTTCTCATAGGATCTTGAAACCAGACTGATGCTAGTGAGACAGGACAGTAAGAAGCTAAGAAAGAAATTTCCTTGGCAAGTAGAACAAGGCAACTGAGGCAGATAGCTGAACAAACTGTCTGAGCAATTTACAACCAGATACAGAAGGATACCCCAGAGAGATAACATCTAGGTCTTAGTTATATTTTAGTTCCAGGCCCAGAAAATCAGCAAAAGCAGGTGGGCAATACCAGAAACAGCTACAATGACTAACGAGCTTGTCCTGGAGCTGAACAATCAGTAGGGACCATGACTGAAAGAACACACCTGGAAAATTGATTAATGCTTTGCTAAAATCCTTCCCTGAGACCTCCTCTAAAGTTCCCACCTGCAAGAGAGAGATAAAAGCCTCAAGATGAAGGATGCAGGGTGTGTGTTCTCCCTCTGGGAAGCAGCCTGAGCCATTTCCTTTCCCCTCTTCTTCCCTCACTTATCCCCTCCATCCCCAGACACATCTCCTAAACTCTACGAGACTTGAAGCTGGGGGAACAACGGGCAGCAATAGCTCATCCTGGGCTGAGCCCTGAATCTGTCTCTAAGGCCCCCCTTTCTCTGACTTCCCAGTGAGCTAACACAACCCAGTCTAGGCTCTCCCATTGCTTCTCCTATGCTAAGTCCTTCCTTATTTCACTGTACCCAACTTTAATAAACATACTCTCAATCACTTGGACTTTTGTTGTGAAATATTTCCTGCACAAAGTCAAGAACCTACACACTTCCTGCCAGCCCAAGGCAAATCTGCTCAGGGCCAGGTGCCCTGTCTGGTCTACTAGGACTATTGCACTGGCATTATGTGGTGGAGACAAGTGATGTTACTTCACCCATTGGTTGTATAAAAAGGAAATTGATAAGTAATGGGAATTTTCATAAAAAGCCCCTTTCCAGCAAATCAATGAGCTTAATCTTAAAAAACAAAAAATAAACCTGCCCTGTCTGGTGGCTCAGTGGTTAGGTGCTGGCCTTTGAACCCAAAGGTCGCTGGTTCAATTCCAGCCAGGGCACATAACCAGGTTGCAAGCCAGGTCTCCAGCCAGGTCCATAGCTGGAAGCAGGTGAGAGGCAACCATATATTGATGTTTCTCTCCCTCTCTGCCTCTTTCCCTTCCTCTCTCTCTGAAAATAATAAATAAAATACTTTAAAGACAAAACAACAACAACAACAACAAAGAGTCTAGGAGAAGCAATCAGGGATTGAAGGACTTAAGCTTTATATGCTACTCCTGAAGGAAGAAAAGAAACAGTTCTAAAAGGCTGTACACTTTCCTTTGCTACTCCTCCAGTAGTGCAAGTTTGTAAAGACACAGAGACGCAGAACATTCAGCAATACAGCTCTCTGGTCTCTTCCTATCCCTCTCTATACATTTAATGCCTGGCTTACCAGCTGTTGAGTTTGCTGCTTTGCATTTGCACATTTCAGTTCATCAACTTCTTAAAAAAGTAACTGCTCTGCCCAGCCTCCATGGCTTTTCCTACAACAGGTCCTCTCTGCATATCTGCTCTCATCCCCTACTATTTAATTTGAGTGTTCACTCCAGTCAGTCAGAGCTTCTCCTTACATTAATTCTCCCCCACCTGATACTTCTCTGAATCTTATTGTCCTTCTCTGCTTCAAGTCTCACTACTGCAAAAGAACATTTTCAAGTTTTCTATACATACTCCAACCTATGTGAATATGTCCTATTTCTACTATTTTATTTTTTAAATATTTTTATTTTTTAAAGATTGCATTTATTATTTCCAGAGGCAAAGAGAGAGAGGCAGAAAAAAAGAGAAGCATCAATGTATGGTTGACTTTCACCTGCCTCCAGCCATGGACTTGGCTGGAGACCTGGCTTGCAACCTGGTTATGTGCCCTGGCTGAGGAATAGAACCAGTGACCTTTGGGTTCGCAGGCTGGTCCCTTATCCATTGTGGCTACCAGCCAGGGCTTTCTACTATTTTAACATCTTGTTCTTTTTAATTATACTCACTTTTATTTTCTATTTATTTATTGTATTACATTTGTCCTCTTTTTTCCCCATTGCTCTCTCCTGCCCCACCCACCACATCCCCTCTTCCACAGTCAATCCCCACCTTATTGTCCATGAACATGGGTCATTTATCCTAGTTCCTTGATTAAACTATTCCCATTCTTTTCCCCTTTCTCTCCATCCAGTCTGGATACTGTCAGTCTGTTCCTTGTTTCCATGCCTTTGGTTCCGTTTCGCTCATTTGTTTGTTTTGTTCATTAGTGTCCTGTATTAGGTGAGATCATATGGTATTTGTCTTTTGCCACCTGGCTTATTTCACTTAGCATAATACTCTCCAGTTCCATCCATGCTATTAAAAAAGGTAGGAGTTCCTTTTTTTCTTCTGTGTAGTATTCCATTATATAAATGAACCACAGTTTTTTGATCTGTTCATCTGTTAGTGGGCATTTAGGCTGTTTCCAGCACTTGGCTATTGTAAATAGTGCTGCTACCCACTTAGGGGTGCATAGGTTCTTCTGAATTGGTGTTTCAGAGTTCTTTGGGTATACAGGGTACACACAATAAAGTAGCAATAACTTTGCATCTCCTTATTTCATGTGATTCTTATTAATTTTGAAAAACTATGTTTCTAAGGTTATGATTTAACATAACTGTTTCTGATATAAAGTATTAAATTCTGAAAGCAACCATCATGTCGAAGGAATATGATGTTAGAGCAACCATAGTTTCTGGATGATGTGCAGGGCCAACTGCTAAGAAATTGTGGATCTCACTAACATCCCTTTATGTACAGTCGACAATGTGAAGGTGTATGATGCTGATCCTGATGTCACCACACCAACAAAGAAAATGCATAAGTTATGCAAGGATTGCACAAGTCCAGATATTGTACACAGAATCCAGGAGATCATCAATGAAGATCCAGGATGTTTACCTTGATGTTTTGAGAGAAGTAATTGTATTGTGGATGAAGCAAGTCAGGAATGGATGTCATTTTATCTTCCAACAAGATGGTGCACCAGCTCATAATACCAAAAAAGGTGCAAGAATTTCTCAGTGTCAATGTTCCTGAATTCTGGTCAAAGGAAATATGGCTGCCTAGTTCACCAGATGCAAATCCTTTAGATAATTATGTATTCAGCATTTGTGAGAGAGAAGTTAATAAACAACATCATTCCAATAAAGAGGTTCTTAAAGCTGAGAGTGAAAACATGATGATGTCCACGGATAAAGAAAAGTTAATTAAAGCATGCTCAAGATTCTGAAGTTGAATCAAGTCTATTATTGCAGCAAATGGAGACTTTTTAAACAATTAAAAAGATAATGACTATGTTTATGTATTTACATATAAAAATTTATTTCATATGGGATTTCTCTTTCACTGATTGGCTTATTTCACTAAGTATAATACATTCTAATTCTATATGATCTCACCCATTACAGGACAATAATGAACAAAACAAACAACAAGCAAAACAGAACCAGATACACTAATACAGTGAATAGACCTTCAGTGGGCAGGGGGAAGGAGGAAGTGGGGTGGAGGGAGGGGGGAGGAAGAGGCAAAGAAGGGGAGCAGTTTAGTCAAGAACCTAGTATGGAAGAACCATGGACATGAACAACAAGTGGGATTGATGTTGTTAGGGAGTGGGTGGGTGGGAAAGGGGACAGAGGGGAGTAAAAAGGGGATGGATGTAATACAACAACAATAAAAAAAAAAAGAAATTAGCATAGAATGTAAGAATCAGCTTGAATTTCACATTGAAATCAATTTAGGATTCAGTTTGTCATATTTGTAATACTTGAAACAAGATAACACTGTATTTTCCATGAAAACCTATCAATTAAGTTTGAGAGTACTGATGAAACAGTGATGTTCCATTAAACCTAAGAAATCCAGAGGAAAGATGGCAACAGACTAGAGAGCAGTGCTAATAGCTTTCTCAAGTACCAGAGCAGCTGGAGGATAGGATAGGGAGCATGATATGTCTGCAGGTCCCTAAGAATTGGAGCTGTCAGCATCTGGACTCAGGGGAGCACAGCCCAGAGGCTGCAGAGACCTACAGGAGAGCAGGTGACACAGTTCTAAGTCAGCCATCGGTCGGGGGTCAGCTCTTGGCGGTGGTGGCTCTACCCAGAGGGGTATCTAACTGAAGCCAGCTCCAGGCTCCCTGGTGACTAGAAATCTGAGCAGTGAAGTGTGGACAGTGAGTGCAAACACAGGAAGGAATGAGGAATTGAACTCCTGCAGGGGAGGG
This sequence comes from Noctilio leporinus, assembly GCA_004026585.1. NCBI lineage: Eukaryota > Metazoa > Chordata > Mammalia > Chiroptera > Noctilionidae > Noctilio > Noctilio leporinus. The sequence continues at coordinate 7,130 of PVIW01016801.1, read as the reverse complement.
ACTGTCTGAGAGCCTCGCTCTGGAGACTGAGAGAGAGGAATTTCTTTACTGGGCCAGAGGCAGAGAAGAGACTTACCAGGAGCATGAGTAGGGGAGCAGGGAAGTGCACCGGCTGGAGTGGCGAGAGGGCCAAAAACGGCCCAGGAAAGGGCGGCTTGGAGCCCCTGCAAGGGGGGAGGCCCAATGCTGTGCACCCCCACTGGCTCAGGCTCCCATAAAGACTTGAAGTCCTGCCACTGTGCCAACAGGGAGAGGGCAGCTCAGAGCCCCAGTGAGGGGGAGGACCCAGGCCCAGCTCTGTGCACCTACACCAGCTGCAGACTCCCATGGAAACTCCAAACTGAGAGCCAGGAACTTGCAGCTAGTGCAACTGGCACGCCCATTGCAGGCAAAAAAAAAAAAGGCCTGATGGAGGAACTGGACAGGGAGGAGTAGCGCTAGCCAGCAGGCTGCTCTGCAGACTGTCTGGGGAGCCAGGCACGCATCACAGAGGCAGTTCGAAAAACTCCTCAAAGAGCTGAACTGCTTGGAGGGTTAGCCTTCACCTAGGGTAGCTAGGTGCTGTCACCAGACAGGGGTTACCTCCTCCAGGAGCTGGGGAGGGGGGTAGGGCCAGCCATCACAGGAGCCAGCAAGGTTGCAGACCACCTGACATTGGAACCAGGTGCCCATCACAGGCAGGAACTTCCTCCAGGAGCAGGAGGGGGAGGAGCAGCCATAGACACCACAGAAGCAACCTATAGGTCTTCACACAGAACCAGTGAGAGAAGGGAGGGCCCCGAAACACCAGCCGTGCAAACCCAGCTAGGCTACCAAAGGCCCAGCCTAACTGGGGGCTGACACTCAGAATCAGCCCTGACTGTGACAACCATAGACCCTGCCATTCCAAGACTGTAGACCGCAGAGGCCTGACCAGGAAAAAGAGGCAGAATCAGGAAATGGATTGCTGCTAATCTCAAGCACCTGAGTTATACCAAGAGCTACATGAACTATTATTCCCTAATGTATCCTTTTCAAAAGTTACTTCAAACCCTCACAATTAGTGCATTTTAAATAAATAGTTTATACTATAATGTATCCAAACTCACATATTTTCACTCCTCCTCTATCTCAAGCCACCTACATACCCAAGAACCTCCTTCAACTCTTGATTTAAAGTCTATTCCCAGTCCTTAATCGAAGTACTCCTCCCCTCCCCAGCCACCTAAACACTTTCTTTCCTACTTTTTTTCCTGCTAAAAGCACACAAGTCCTGGTTTCACCTGGAACAATCAGGGATCATTAAGAGTAAACAGGGAGGTAAATGCGGCAACTATATATACAGGCTTATACTGTTCACTCATACTTGAGGCTTTCTGATTCTCCCTCTCCTCATTTTATAGAGTAGATAAGTTTGTTTTCTCTCTCATATCCCTGCTATCTTTGCTACTCTTCAGCACCCTTCAATATTATCTATGCTTCAGTCACTTTAATCATTTTTTCCCCTCGTACAACAGTCTTAATATGTCTACATTCCTATTAAGACTGGCTCAGTTACAGCTGAGGATGTGATTAAAAGCCAGGGTTACCTTTAAGGGTATGAGTACATAGTTATGTTCATAGGTAGGTAAAAGGGGGATTAAAGGAGAAAGACATCTCTGAAGGTCTGGTTATTTTGCCTGGACTGGTGGTTCTGTTTTAGGAGCAGATCAAAAACAGTGTATGAGAAAGGACAGAAGGAATGTCTTTCAATCAGCCAACTGGAAGGAAAGGAGCAACATACACAACAAATCCAGAATACAACCAGACAGCCCAAGTTGATGACATAAAGGCCACCCCAAGAGCAACAAGTGGAGAAAATCTAGGAGACTGCAACACTGAACTCCACAAATCTCCTAACATATAAGGGTGCTCCACAAAGGCAGGGAAGCAAAACAGATTAATCCAAGAAAAAAACAAGCAACAACAGATACCCAAAATAGGAGAAAAAAGAACCAGTTCATCACCAAAAGGAAAGGAAGAATCCCCAGAAAGATCACCAAATGAAACACAGGCAAACAAACTATCAGATACGGAATTCAAAAGAATGATGATAGAGAAGCTCAATGAGCTCAGCCAGCTCAAAGAAAACTATAAACAACTCTAGGGGAACTACAAACAACTCCAGGGAAGTTACAAGGAACTTACTGAGAGCTACACCAGCATCAAAAAGGACTTAGAAACTATCAGTAAGAGCCAGGAGGAAATGAAGAATACAATTTCTGAATTGAAGAATACAGTAGAAGGAATCAACAGTAGGCTAGAGGAAACAGATGACTGGATCAGTGAATTGGAGGACAACATAGACAAATATTCCAAGACAGTACAAGAGAACGAAAAAAGGTTGTACAAGAATGAAGAGGTTTTAAGAGAGCTACAGGACAACATGAAACACAATAACATCCATATCATAGGGATACCAGAAGGAGAAGAGAAACAAGGAATGGAAAACCTGTTCAAAAAAGTCATGATAGAAAATTTCCCTAACATGATGAGTGAAAACATTACTCAAGCTCAGGGAGCACAGAGGGTCCCAATGAAGATCAACCCAAACAGACCAACTCCAAAGCACATTATAATTAAAATGGCAAATGTCAAAGACAAAGAGAGAATCCTAAAAGCATCAAGAGAGAAACAGCAAATAACATACAAAGGGGCTCCAATAAGGCTATCAAATGATTATTCAACAGAAACAATTCAAGCCAGAAGGGAATGGCAAAAAGTATTTCAAGTAATGGTAAACAAAGGCCTGCAACCAAGAATACCCTACCCAGCAAGGCTCTCATTCAAGATGGAAGGAGAAATAAGGAGTTTCCCAGACAAAAGAATACTAAAAGAATACATCTCTACCAAACCAGCATTGCAAGAAATACGAAAGGGTCTGTTTTAAAAATAAATAAATATATAAAATGAAGAAACAGAAGGCCCTGGCTGGTAGCACAGTGGTTAAGGAGCCAGCCTGAGAACCCAAAGGTTGCAGGTTCGATTCCGCAGCCAGGGCACATAACCAGGTTGCAAACCAGGTCTCCAGTCAGGTCTGTGGCTGGAGGCAGGTGAAATGCAACCATATGTTGATTCTCTTCCTCTCTGCCTCTCTCCCTTCCCCTCTTTCTAAAAATAATGAAATAAAATATTAAAAAAAAAATCTTTAAAAAAAAAAAAGAAACAGAGAAAGCCAAAGAGGAATAACGGTACAAAGTGAGAAAATGGCAATAAATAAGTATCAGTCAATAATAACTTCAAATGTAAATGGATTAAATGCATTAATCAAAAGACATAGGGTAGCTAAATGGATAAGACAACATGACCCATATATGTGGTGTCTTCAAGACACACACCTCAGAACAAAAGATCGACACAGATTGAGAGTGAAGGGATGGAAAAATATATATCAAGCAAATGGACATGGAAAAAAGGTTAGAGTAGCAATATTTATTTCAGACAAAATAGATTTGATGATGAAGGCCATAAAAAGAAATAAAAAAGGACATTTCAAAATACTTAAGGGAACAACCCATCAAGAAGAAATAACTCTGGTAAACATATATGCATGCAATGTAGGAGCTCCAAAATACATAAGGAAAATCTTGGAGGACTTCAAGAAAGATATAGACAGCAACACACTAATAGTAGGGGATTTTAATACCCCACAATCAACAATGGACAGATCTTCCAAACAAAAATCATCAAAGATGTGGTGGCATTTAACAACACTCTAGAGGAAATGGACCTAACTGATATATACAGAGCCTTTTACCCCAAAGAAGCAAAATACACATTCTTTTCAAATGCACATGGATTATTCTCTAAGGTAGACCACATGGTAGGTCACAACACAAGCTTCCATAAATACAGGAAAATTGAAATCATACTAAGCATCTTTTCAGATCACAATTACTTGAAACTAGAAACCAATCTCAAGGGAAAAAAAAAAACAGAAAAATTCTCTAACTCATCGAGACTGAATAACATGCTTTTAAGTAATGAATAGGTTAACAATGAGATCAAAGATGAAATCAACAAGTTTCTGGAAACAAATAACAATGAAAACACAACAGCCCAAAACCTATGAGACACAGCAAAGGCAGTGCTCAGAGGGAAATTTATAGCAATACTGGCCTACCTAAAAAGGTCATCAGAAGTTTCTACAAACAACCTAACCATAAAGCTGCAAGGAGTAGAGGAGCAACAACAAACAAAGCCCAGAGCAAGTAGAAAGAAGGAAATCATCAATACCAGAGCAGAACTAAATAACTTAGAGACTCAAACTACAATTTGAAGAATCAACAAGTCCAGGAGTTGGTTCTTTGGAAAAAAAAAAAAAATTGACAAGTCTTTATCCACACTCATCAAGAAAAAGAGAGAAAAGACCCAAATTAACAGAATCAGATTGGACAGAGGAGAAATCACAACTGATATTTCAGAAATACAAAAGATTGTAAGAAAGTATTACAAATAACTATGATAAGAAATATGACAACCTGGATGAAATGGACACATTTCTGGAAATGTAAAATCTACCAAAACTGAATCCAGAAGAAGCAGAAAGCCAGAATAGACCAATAACAACTAGTGAAATTAAAGAAGTAATCCAAAATCTCTCAAAGCACAAAAGCCCCAGACCCGATGGCTACACAGGTGAATTTTACCAAACATTTAAAGAAGAACTCCTATCCTTCTCAACCTATACCAAAAAATACAGGAAGAGGGAAGACTCCCAAACTCATTCTATGAGGCCAATATTATTCTAATCCCAAAACCAGGGCAAGACACAACTAAGAAAGAAAACTACAGGCTAACATCTCTGATGAACATAGATGCTAAGATTCTCAACAAAATATTGGCCAATCGGATTCAGCAGTACATTACAAAGATCATACATCATGATCAAGTAGGTTTCATCCCAGGGATGCAAGAATGGTACACATTCATAAATCAATAAATGTAATATAGCACATCAACAAATTGAAAGATAAAAACCATATGATCATATCAATAGATGCTGAAAAAGCATTTGATAAAGTACAGCAACCATTTATGATAAAAACCCTCAACAAAATGGGAATAGAGGGAGCATACCTCAACCTCATAAAGGCCATTTATGAGAAACCTGAAGCCAACATCATACTTCACAGACAAAAACTAAAAGCTTTCCCCTAAGATCAGGAATGAGACAAGGCTGTCCACTTTCTCCACTTCTATTCAACATTGTCTTGGAAGTTCTAGTTATAGCCATCAGAGAAGAAAAAGGAATCAAAGGTATCCAAATTGGAAAGGAGGAAGTCAAACTGTCATTATTTGCAGATAATATGATAGTGGACATACAAAACCTGATAGGCTCCACCAAAAAGTTACTCTACCTAATAAGCAAATTTAGCAAAAGGACTGGATATAAAATCAATATCCAGAAATCAAAAGCATTTTTTATTTCGAAATAACGAAACATCAGAAATAGAAGCAATAAAACAAATCCCATTTACCATAGCAACAAGAAAAATAAAGTGCCTAGGAGTAAACTTAACTAAGGAGGTAAAAGACCTGTACTCAGAAAACTACAGAACATTGAAAAAAAAATGAAGGAAGCTACAAATAGATGGAAGCATATACCATGTTCATGGACGGGAAGAATTAACATCATTAAAACCCCAAAGCAATCTACTAACCAAAGCAATCTACATATTCAATGCAACCCCAATGAAAATACCAATGACAGACTTCACAGAAATAGAAAAAATACTTCAAAAATTTATATGGAGCCAAAAAGGCCCATGAGTAGCCACAGCAATCTTGAGAAAGAAGAACAAGGTAGGAGGAATCACAGTACCGGACTTCAAACAATACTACAAGGCTACTGTCATCAAAACAGTCTGGTATTGGCATAAGAATAGACATATAGATCAGTGGAACAGAATAGGGAGCCCAGAAGTTAACCCAGGACTCTATGGTCAATTAATATCCAACAAAGGGGGAAGGAACATAAAATGGAGTAAAAACAGTCTCTCCAACAAGTGGTGTTGGGAGAACTGGACAGCAATATGCAAAAAGGTAAAATGAGACCACCAACTTACACCATACACCAGAATGAACTCAAGATGGATAATGGATTTAAACATTAGCAGTGCCACCATAAAGGTCCTATAGAAAAATATAGGCAGTAAACTTTTTTTTTTGGCAGTAAACTTTTTGATATCCTACACCAAAATATGTTTACTGATACTTCACTAAGGGCAAAGGAAATCAAAGAACAAATCAACAAATGGGACTATATCAAATTGAAATTTTTTTGTTCAGCTAAAGAAAATACCAGCAAAATTCAAAGGGAACCAACTGTATGGGAAAACATAATTGCCAGTGGTACCTCAGACAAGGGTTTGATCTCCAAAATATATAAAGAACTTATGAGACTCAACACCAGGGAGACAGACAGCCCAATTAATAAATGGGCAAAAGACCTGAACAGACAACTCACTGAGAAGACATACAAAGGGCCCTGAGGCATATGAAAGAATGCTCAATATCACTAGCCATCAGAGAGATGCAAATTAAAACCACAATGAGATTACCACCTCACCCCTCTCAGAATGGCAATCATCAACAAATCAACAACAAATCTTGGTGAGGATTCAGGGAAAAGGGAACCCTGGTGCACTGTTGGTGGTTATGCAGGCTGGTGCAGCCACTATGGGAAACAGTATGGGGTTTCCTTCAAAAACTAAAAATGGAACTGCCTTTTGATCCAGCAGTTCCATTACTAGGACTATACCTGAAGAATCCTGAAACACCAGTTCATAAGAACCTATGTACTCCTATGTTCATAGCAACACTATTTACAATAGCCAAGTGCTGGAAACAACCTAAGTCCCCATCAGTGGATGATTGGATCAAAAAACTTTGATATATTTACACAATGGAATACTACACAACCGAAAGAAAGAAGGAACTCCTACCCTTTGCAACAATGTGAATGGAACTGGAAAATATTATGCTTAGTGAAATAAGGCAGTCAGTGAAGGATAAATACCATATGATCTCACCCACTAAAGGACAATAATGAACAAAACTAACAACAAGCAAAAGAGAACCACATGGACAACAGGTGGGATTGACTTTGG
>PVIW01016800.1:0-15651 GCA_004026585.1 Noctilio leporinus | reverse complement strand
ACCTAGTATAAAGGAACCATGGACATGGACAACAGGTGGGATTGACTTTGGGGGGAAAGGGTGGGTGGGGAGGGGGACAGAGGGGAGAAAAAAAGGGATGGATGTAATACAACAACAATAAAATTAAAAGAAAAAAAAAAAGAATACACCAGCAAAATTCAAAGGGAACCAACTGTATGGGAAAACATAATTGCCAATGCTACCTCAAACAAGGTTTTGATCTCCAAAATATATAAAGAACTAATGCAACTCTACACCAGGGAGACAGACAGCCCAATTTAAAAATTAGCAAAGAACCTGAACTGACAACTCTCTGAGGGAGACATACAAAGGGCCCAAAGGCATATGAAAGAATGATCAACATCACCAGCCATTAGAGAAATGCAAATTAAAATCATAATAAGATACCACCTCACCCCTGTCAGAATGGCAATCATCAACAAATCAACAAACAACAAGTGTTGGCGAGGATGTTGGGCAAAGGGAACCCTGGTGCACTGTTGGTGGCAATGTAGGCTGGTGCACCTACTATGGTGTTTCCTTCAAAAATTAAAATGCAACTGCCTTTTAGTCCAGCAATTCCCCTACTAGGACTATACTGGAAGAATCCTGAAACACCAATTCACAAGTACTTAAGTACCCCTTTGTTCATATCAGTGAATGATTGGATCAAAAACCTTTGGTACATTTACACAATGGAATACTCCACAGCAGAAATAAAGAAGGAACTCCTACCCTTTGCAACAACATGGATGGTACTGGAGAGTATTATGCTTAGTGAAATGAGCCAGTCAGTGAAGGACAAATACCATATGATCTCACCCATTACAAGACAATAGTGAACAAAACTAACAACAAGCAAAAGAGAACCAGATATATGAATACAGTGAATAGGCCTTCAGTGGTCAGGGGGAAGGTGGTTGGGGGGAGAGGGGAGAAAGAGGCAAGGAATGGGAGCAGTTTAGACAAGAACCTAGTATGAAGGAACCATGGACATGAACAACATGTGGGTTTGACTTTGTGGGGGAATGGGTGAGTGGGGAAGAGGACAGAGTGGGGCAAAAAGGGGATGGGTGTAATACAACAACAATAAAGTTAAATTAAAAAACAAACAAACAAGCAAAAAAGACATAGGGTAGCTGAATGGACAAGAAAACATAACCCACATATATGCTGTCTTCAAGAGACCCACCTCAGAACAAAAAATTGAGAAAGATGGACAGTGAAGAGATGGAAAAATATATATCAAGCAAAAGGACATTAAAAAAAAAAAAAAGGCTGGAGTAGCAATACTTATTTCAGACAAAATAGATTTTACCATGAAGGCTGTAAAAAAAGACAAAGAAGGACATTTCATAATACTTAAGGGAATAATTCATCAAGAAGAAATAACTCTGGTAAACATACTTCTGTGTAGGTATTTAAAAATTTACTGCCTATATTTTGCTCCAGGGCCTTTATGGTGGCACTGCTTATGTTTAAGTGCTTTACCCATCTTGAGTTGATTCTGGTGTATGGTGTAAGTTGGTATTCTCATTTTATTTCCTTTCCCCTTTGCCCCTTACCAGACAGTTTGGATTATAGTGGCCTTGTAATATTGTTTAATATCTGTTATTGTGATTCCTTGTACTTTGTTCTTTTTTCCCAAATTGCTGTGGCTATTTGTGGTCATTTTTGGCCCCATATAAAATTTTGAAATATTTGTCCTAGATCTATGAAATATATTATTGGTCCTTTAATAGAGATTGCATTGAATTAATAAATTGCTTTCAGTAGTATGGATATTTTAATGATGTTAATTCTTCCACGAACATGGCATATATTTACATTTATTTGTATCTTAATTTCTTTCTTCAGTGTTCTGTAGTTTTTCTAAGAACATGTTTTTTATGTCCTTGGTTAAGTTCATTCCTAGGTACTTTATATTTCTGTTGATGTAGTAAATGAAATATTCTTCTCATTTTTATCTCTGATGTTTCATTGCTGGTGTATAAAATACCTTTGATTTCTGGATATAGACTTTGCATCCAATTATTTTTACAAATTCACTTATTAGATTGAGTATTTTTTTGTGTGTGTGGAATCTATAAGATTTTCTTTTCTTTCTTTCTTTCTTTCTTTCTTTCTTTCTTTCTTTCTTTCTTTCTTTCTTTCTTTCTTTCTTTCTTTCTTTTTGTTAATGTACTCTTTTTTTTTATTACATCCATCCCCTTTTTGCTCCCCTCTGTCCGCCTCCCCACCTACCCATTTGCCCCAAAAGTCAATCCCACCTGTTGTCCATGTCCATGGTTCCGTTATACTAGGTTCTTATCTAAACTGCTCCCCTTCCTTGCCTCTTCCTCCCCCTCCCCCCAACACCCTTCTCCCTGGCCACTGAAGGCCTATTCACTATATTCATATATTTGGTTCTGTTTTACTTGTTGTTAGTTTTGTTCATTATTGTCCTGTAATGGGTGAGATCATATGGTATTTCTCCTTCACTGACTGGCTTATTTCTTTAAGCATAATACTCTCCAGTTCCATCCATGTTGTTGCAAAGGGTAGGAGTTCCTTCTTCCTTTCTGCTGTATAGTATGCTATTGTGTAAATGTACCAATGTTTTTTGATCCAATCATCCACTGATGGGCACTTAGGCTGTTTCTAGCACTTGGCTATTGTAAATAGTGCTGCTATGAACATAAGTGTACATAAGTTCTTATGAATTGGTGTTTCAGAATTTTTGGGGTATAGTCCAAGTAGTGGAATTGCTGAATCAAAAGACAGGTCCATTTTTAGTTTTTTAAGGAAACCCCATACTGTGTTACACAGTGGCTGCACCAGTCTGCATTCCCACCAACAGTGCACCAGGGTTCCCTTTGTCCCACATCCTCACCAACACTTATTGTTTGTTGATTTATTGATGATTGCCATTCTGACAGGTGTGAGGTGGTATCTTATTGTGGTTTTAATTTGCATGTCTCTGATGACTAGTGATGTTGAGCATTCTTTCATATGGCTCTGGGCCATTTGTATATCTCCCTCAGTGAGTTGTCTGTTCAGGTCCTTTGTCCATTTTTAATTGGGCTGTCTGTTTTCCTGGTGTTGAGTCGCATTAGTTCTTTATATATTTTGGAGATTAGACCCTTGTCTGAGGTATCATTGGCAATTATGTTTTTTCATACAGTTGGTTCCCTTTAAATTTTGCTGTTGTTTTCTTTACCTGAACAGAAACTTTTCAATTTGATATAGTCCCATTTGTTGATTTGTTCTTTTATGTCCTTTGGCCTTGGCAAAGAATCAGTAAACATATTTCTGCGTAGGATAGCAAAAAGTATACTTCCTATATTTTTCTCCAGGACCTTTATGGTGACACTGCTTATGTTTAAGTCCTTTATCCATCTTGAGTTTCTTCTGGTATATGGTGTAAATTTGTGCTCTAGTTTTATCTTTTTTGCATGTTGCTATCTAGTTCTCCCAACACCATTTGTTGAAGAGACTGCTTTTACTTCATTTGATGTTCCTTTTCCCTTTGTCACATATTAGTTGAAAATAGAATCCTCGGTTAATTTCTGGGTTCTCTATTCTGTTCCATTGATCTATATGTCTATTCTTATGCCAGTACCAGGCTGTTTTGATGACAGTAGCCTTGTAGTATTGTTTGAAATCCGGTATTGTGATTCCTCCTACCTTGCTCTTTTTTCTCAAAATTGCTGTGGCTATTCGTGGGCATTTTTGGTTCCATATAAATTTTTGAAGTATTTTTCTCTATTTCTGTGAAGTCTGCGTTTGGTATTTTAATTGGGATTGCATTGAATATGTAGATTGCTTTGGGTAGTATGGACATTTTAATGTTGTTAATTCTTCCCATCCATGAACATGGTATATGCTTTCATTTATTTGTATTTTCCTTGATTTCTTTCTTCATTGTTCTGTAGTTTTCTGAGTACAGGACTTTAACCTCCTTGGTTTAGTTTATTCCTAGGTACTTTATCTTTCTTTTTGCTATAGAAAATCAGATTTGTTCTCTCGCTTCTATTTCTGATGTTTCATTATTGGTATATAAAAATGCTTTTGATTTTTGGATATTGACTTTATACCCAGCTATTTTGCTATGTTTGCTTATTAGGTTACGTTTTTGGTGAAGCCTATCAGTTTTTGTATGTACACTATCATATCATCTGCCAATAGTGACTGTTTGACTTCCTCCTTTCCAATTTGGGTACCTTTGATTCCTTTCTCTTCTCTGATGGCTATAGCTAGAACTTCCAAGACAATGTTGAATAGAAGTGGAGAAAGTGGACAGCCTTGTCTTGTTCCTGATCTTAGGGGGAAAGCTTTCAGTTTTTGTCCATTAAGTATGATGTTGGCCTCAGGTTTCTCATAGATGGCCTTCATGATGTTGAGGTATGCTCTCTCTATTCCCATTTTGCTGAGGGTTTTTATCATAAATAGTTGCTGTACTTTATCAAATGCTTTTCCAGTATCTATTGATATGATCATATGGTTTTTGTCTTTCAATTTGTTGATGTGGTGTATTACATTTATTGATTTACGAATGTTGTACCATCCTTGCATCCCTGGGTGAAACACACTTGATCACTTTGTAATGTACTGCTGAATCTGGTTGGCCAATATTTTGATGAGAATCTTAGCATCTGTGTTCATCAGAGATATTGGCCTGTAGCTTTCTTTCTTAGTTGTGTCTTGACTTGGTTTTGGGATTAGAATAATATTGGCCTCATAGAATGTGTTTGGGAGACTTCCCTCTTCCTGTGATTTTTGGTATAGGTTGAGAAGGATAGAAGTTAGTTCTTCAAATGTTTGGTAAAATTCGCCTGTGTATCCATTTGGTCTGGGGCTTTTGTGCTCTGGGAGATTTTGGATTACTTCTTTAATTTCACTAGTTGTTATTGGCCTATTCAGACTTTCTGCTTCTTCTGCATTCAGTTTTGGTAGATTATACATTTCAAGAAATGTGTCCATTTCATCCATGTTGTGATATTTCTTGTCATATAATTGTAGTAATTTCTTACAATCATTTGTATTTCTAATGTATCAGTTATGGTTTCTCCTCTGTCAGTTCTGATTCTGTTTATTTGGGTCCTCTCTTTTTCATGATGAATCTAGATAAAGCCTTGTCAATTTTGTTTATTTTTTCCAAGAACCAGCTCCTGGACCTGTTGATTCTTCTAATTGTAGTTTGAATCTCTGAGTTATTTAGTTCTGCTCTGATCTTGATGATTTCCTTCCTACTAGTTGTTCTGGGCTTTTTCTGTTGTTGCTCCTGTAGTTCTTGCAGCTTTATGGTTAGGTTGTTTATATAAGCTTCTTCTGACCTTTTAGGTAGGCCTGTATTGCTATAAATCTCCTGCCGAGTACTGCCTTTTCTTGTCCCTTAGGTTTTGAGCTGTTGTGTGTTCATTGTTATTTGTTTCCAGGAACTGTTTGATTTCATCTTTGATCTCATTGTTAACCCATTGATTACTTCAAAGCATGTTATTCAGTCTCCATGAATTAGAGTATTTTTGTTTTTTTTCCCCCTTGTGATTGGTTTCTAGTTTCAAACCATTGTGATCTGATAAGATGCTTTGTATGATTTCAATGTTCCTGTATTTGTGGGGGCTTGGCTTGTTACCTACCATGTGGTCTATCTTAGAGAATGATCCATGTGCATTTGAAAAGAATGTGTATTTTACTTCTTTGGGGTAAAAGACTCTGTATATATACATCAGTTAGGTCCATTTCCTCCAGAGTGTTGTTCAATGCCACAACATCTTTGGGGATTTTTTGTTTGGAAGATCTGTCCATTGTTGATAGTGGGGTATTAAAATCCCCTACTATTAGTGTGTTTCTGTCTATATCTTTCTTGAAATCCTCCAAGATTTTCCTTATATATTTCAGTGCTCCTACCTTCAGTGCGTATATGTTTACCACGGTTATTTCTTGATGGACTGTTCCCTTAAGTATAATGAAATGTCCTTTTTTATCCCATTTTATGTCCTTCATTATAAAATATATTTTGTTTGAAATCAGTATTGCTACTCCAGCCTTTTTTTTCATATCCACTTGCTTGATATATATTTTTCCATCCCTTCACTCTCAATCTGTGTTGATCTTTGTTCTGAGGTGCATCTCTTGAAGACAACATATATGTGGGTCATGTTTTCTTTTCCATTTGGCTAACCTATGTCTTTTGACTGGTTCATTTAATCCATTTACATTTAAGGTGATTATTGATTGATACTTATTCATTGCCATTTTCTCCCTTTGTGTCTGTATTCCTCTTTGGCTTTCTCTGTTTCTTCATTTTATTTATTTATTTATTTATTTATTTTTAATGCAGACTCTTTAGCATTTCTTGCAATGCTGGTTTGGTAGAGATGTATTCTGTTAGTGTTCTTTTGTCTGGGAAACTCCTAATTTCTCCTTCCATCTTGAATGAGAGCCTTGGTGGGTAGAGTATTCTTGGCTGCAGGCCTTTGTTTCCCAATACTTGAAATACTTTTTGCCTTTCCCTTCTGGTTTGAATTGTTTCTGTTGAATAATCACTTGATAGCCTTATTGGAGCCCCTTAATGTGTTAATTGTTGTTTCTCTCTTGATGCTTTTAGGATTCTCTCTTGGTCTTTGAAATTAGCCATTTTAATAATAATGTGCCTTGGAGTTCGTCAGTTTGGGTTGATCTTCATTGGGACCCTTTGTGCTTCCTGAACTTGAGTAAGTTTTCACTTATCCTGGTAGGGCAGTTTTCTATCATTACTTATTTGAACAGGTTTTCCATTCTTTGTTTCTCTTCTTCTCATATCCCTATGATATGGATATTGTTATGGTTCATGTTGTCCTGCAGCTCTTTTAAAGCCTATTCAATCTTGTTCAGCCTTTTTTCATTCTCTTGTACTGTTTTTTGAATATTTGTCTACATTGTTCTCCAACTCTCTTATCCCGTCCTCTGCTTCCTCTAGCCTATTTTTGATTCCTTCTACTGTATTCTTCATTTCCTCCTGGCACTTATTGATAGTTTTTATTGCTTTTTGATGCTGTTGTAGCTCTCAGTAAGTTCCTTTTAACTTCCCTGGAGTTGTATATAGTTTTCTTTGAGCTGGCTGAGGTCATTGAGCTTCTCTATCATCAATCTTTTGAATTCCTTACCTGATATTTTGTGTGCCTCTGCTTCATTTGGAGATTCTTTCTTTCCCTTTGGTGGTGGACTGATTCTTTTTTTCCCCATTTTGGGTGTCTGTTGTTACTTGTTGTTGTTTTTTTCCCCCTTGGATTAATCTGCTTTGCTTCCTTCCCTTTGTTGAGCACCCGTCTGTGTTAGGAGGTTTGTGAAGTTCAGCGTTGCACTCTCCTAGATTTTCTCCACTTGTTCTTGGTGTGGTGTTTATTTGGGCTGTCTGGTTGTATTCTGGATCGGTTGTGTATGTTGCTCCTTTCCTTCCAGTTGGCTAATTGCAAGACACCCCTTCTATCCTTTCTCATACACTGTTTTTGAGCTGTTCCTGCTTAAAATCCTGTCATGCTTTGATGCTTCTGATATGGGTGACAGAAATGTTTAGTCTGTAGAGCCTCAGGACACTAATTCAGATACATGGCAGACCTGGTACCAGTATGCTTATTGTGCTTTTCTCTTCACGTCCTCTGGCCTCCAGCAGAGGGAGGGCAGAGGGCACAGACTCTCCTCGCGTGGGGAGAGTCTGTGGTGGTGGCTTGGAGGAGAGAAGTGGGGAGGCAGCTGTGGGGGTCCCGGTGCTGACTCTGCCCACACCTCAGGTAGATTGTGCTGCCTCCTCTGGTATTTCTGATTTTATTTATTTAGGTCCTCTCTCTTTCTTTCTTCATTAGTCTTATTAAAGGCTTGTCGATCTTGTTTATCTTTTCAAAGATCCAACTTCCTGATTTATTTATTTTTTGAATTGTTCTTTTAGTTCCTCTAGTTTTTATAGCTATATGGTTAAGTTGTTTATTTGAGCATGTTGTAACCTTTTGTAGGCCTATGAAATTTCCTCTCAGAACTGCCTTCCCTGTGTCCCATAAGTTTTGGACCATTATGTGCTCATTTTTATTTATTTCCAGAAACTCTTTGATTTCTCCCTTGATCTCAGTTTTTATCCATTCATTAATAGTATGTTATTCAGTCTCCACGAATTTGGATGTGTTTGATTTTTTTCTTGAGTTTGGCTTTCAGTTTCAAGCCATTGTGATCAGAGAAGATACTTGATTTCATTTCAATTTTTTTGAATTTGTTGAGGCTTGTCTTGTGTCCTCCCATGTGGTCTATCTTTGAGAGTGTTTTGTGTTCATTTGAAAAGAATGTGTATTTTGCTTCTTTGGGGTGAACATTTCTTTGTGTATCAATTAAGTTAATTTGATCTTGACTGTTGTCCAATGCCACAATATTGTTGGTGTTTCTTTGCTTGGAAGATCTGTCTATTTTTGACAATGGGGTATTAAAATACCCTGTTATGAGTGTGTTTTTGTCTATATCCTTTTTGAAGTTTTTCAAGATTTTCCTTATGTATTTGGGTACTCCTATATTTGGTTCATGTATATTTATAAGAGTTATATCTTCTTGATGGATTATTCCCTGAAGTATTATGAAATGTTGTCATTTGTCTGTTTTAATGGTCTGTGTTGTGAAACCTATTTTGTGTGATGTAAATATTGCTATTTCAAGGCCCTGTCTGGAGGCTCATTGGATAGGTGCCAGCCTGTGAACCCAAAGGTCGCTGGTTTGATCCCCAGTCAGAGCACATAATTAGGTTGCAAACCAGGTTTCCAGCCAGGTCCATAGCTGGAAACAGGTGAAAGGCAATCATACATTGATGCTTCTCTACCTTTCTTCCTCCTTCCTTTCCCTTCTCTCTAAAAATAATAAATAAAATCTAAAAAATATTGCTATTCCAGCTTTTTATTCATGTCCACTTACTTGAAGTATTTTTCCCATCCCTTAACTTTCAGTCAATGTAGATCTTCTGTTCTGAGGTGGGTATCTTATAGACAGTATATATGGGGGTCTTGTTTTCTTATATACTCAACTACCTTATCTGTTTTGATTGGAGCACCTATCATTAAGGTACTAGAAAGATACTTAATTCTAATCTCTGGACATGCATCTTTGACTTTTATTATAATTATAATCCTTTAGACAAAGTGCTATGCACAATTTACCCTGCTCTGGACACAGTGATCCACCTTGAGACATGTGGAGCAGCCAACAGAAAGGACATGCTATCTATTTGGCCTCATAGGCACCCTTTCTGTGTGCCTTTCCCATTGATTCAGGGCTCACTTCTCCAAAGCATTTATGCAGTATCTACTTTCATCTCCTTAAACATGTAATAACTGTCTTAGTAGACCAATATAAGCAAATTGATCATACTCTAAAAAAATCAAAGCTCTGATGTCAACATTGCCCTCTTTGTGGTGGTCAGAGGAAGGCTTTCCTCAGTAGAATCAGCCTACAAGGCTGGGAGTTACCTGCCTGCATTTACCTCAGCATGTGACAGGAATGAGATGAAGTAGAGAAGGTTGGCATCCCACGTTCAGCTCATGGGAAAAGTCAGAACTGCCCACAGTTTTTGAGAAGTCATTTCTCGTGGATCCTTCCTGACCTTCCCTTTCAGAGTGAAACTACTCTTATCAATGTGTAGTACCATAACTCAAGTTCCAGGTACCATGTACACAGAGGTGGGTGAGCTTGTTCTTCACATGAAACATGTCTGTCCATAAGCCTTTCTCCAGGTCCCACCTTTTGTGTTAGTCCTCAGTACACACATGTAGGTACAGCTTCTCCATGAGGCCCAGGCACACCTAGGTCTCACTCCATCCACAGCTGCCTAGGCCCCTACCAAATCTGGGAGTCTTGCTTTCCAGCACCTGCTTGTGTCTCCAGTGAAGAGGGTCTTTAGCATTTATAGGACAAACATACATAAGACATATTCAGGGAGACCCTCTAATCCATCAGTGGACATGGAACAACTGCTCAGTCTAGCCTGAGCAGTGCAGGACTTTCCCATCACTCCTTCCCCACCCATTATTCTCTAGAAACAGGACCACAGAGCAGCACTGAGCAGGGCCCCACCTCATCCTTTGGTTCTCCCTCCCTTGCTTTTGAGGGGCCTCTGGAGTGTCCATGCCAAGAAGTGCCTGACCTCAGGAGTATGACTACCAGTAAGTCCATTGCTCTCCCCTGCATGGTGTAGGAAAGGGGAGGCAAGTTAAAAAAGAAAAGGGCACACTGGGACTCTTTTCACCAGTCAGAACTGAATCAATACTAAAAACAGCAAGAAACAGTGAAAGGCCATTGCTGGGTTTGTCAAAAGAATCATTTTTTAAGCTAAAAGAAATTAGTGTTTCAAACAAAAGACTGCTAGTGTCAGTTTTTTTTCAGACTCAGTCCCAGAACCCTAGCACCTCCTAGAAACTGGAGAGGAAACCCCAGTGCTGATGGAAGTTCAAACAGCCATGATTTTGATGCCACACTCTCCCTAGCCAACCCATGAAGCTGCTTATCTAGCTGTTTGGCTGGAATGATGGTGTTTCCAAAACCTTATACTTAAATAGCAAGTATACATGTCTTTCTTTAATTAATAAAAATGAAAATATAGGTGATTTGTCAAAGAATACTCTTCTTTGGAAAAAAGAAACCTTTTAAAACCTGGGTTCCATGAAGGCAATAACAAGGAAGATGCTTTGCAGTGAAAAAAGGGCTGGGAAACTATACCTTTAGAAGCCCTCACACTGGACAAAGGAGGGCATGACTACCCACTATGATAAACCATTTCATCTAGAAGAATATTATTTAGGCTGCTGTGAAACTATAATTTATTTTATATGAATGAACCTCCCACAAAGAAATAAAAATTCCTTTTACTACTCCACCCTCAGTAAGTTAGATATCCCCATCCTGGGCACAGAGCTTTCCAGTGTTGGTTCAATGCCACTGGCTGGGCCCAAGTGTCCACTTGAAGGCCAAGCTACCCAACTTATCTGCTTTTCCCCAGTGAACACCTGTCTTCAGCACACAGCCTTTTTCCTGAAGACTCTCCACCTTGCCTCAATGGCCATGGAGGAGTACCCCAATGATACTGAGATGGGGTGAACCTGACCTCCCCTGTAGCATCCTAACTTCCCTGGGCCTGTTATTCAACCATAAAGTAAAGACCTCTCTGATGTCATGAGCTTCTTAGGCTCTCCTTATTAGCTGGGGTGCCCTGTGTATATGTAGACTTACCTCATGGGACAGGTAGAAGGCTGCAATGCCCAAAGGCCAGAAGCAGCAGAGCATAGAGAAGACACTAAGGCCCAGGTGGTCCCGTGGGGGCATCATGAGAAAGTTGTCCTCGCTCTCTGTATCACTGGAGTAGTTACTCTGCAAAAGAGAATGGGTAGGAGTCTGGGGTCATTCCACAGAAGACAGAATCCCACAGAAGATAATTAATTCACAGATCTTTCAGATGGAGGTCAGGATAAAGGTCTACTCTGCAGAGGACAAAGATGAATCTCAGAAAGCATACACTCTTATGGATTCCACTCTTTATTCTGAGACAGAGAGGTTTTTAAAAAGCAGTTCTGGTGATTACAACAAGGACCAAACTTCCCTACAGAGGGCACACAGAACTCTAGGATGCTAAAGTGCCATCATGTTAATATACTTCCACCCTACATGCCCATGTAGAGGATGCTTTTGTTCTAATTAGTTATCCCACTAGCTGGGCCCCCACTATAATTTTTTTCTCTTCATCAGTACATGGCACACTCATGTTGACACATCCCAAACTAAGGCCATTCTATGTACTTATTTTACACAGAGGTGGAGTCACATTTTACTCCAGCTTTTGTCAGTTGTAGGAGGTTGTTAAACATGTTCCCACCTGTTGCAGGCTGGAGATATTCAGGATCACACTGCAGTGCATGCTGGCCTCTTTATCAGGTGGCTTCAGAGGCAGGTGGCCTTTGAGGTACCAGAACAACACTTGGCCACCAGCACCGTTTCAGCAATGCCCCCTTCATGCTTCCCCTGCTATTCCTCCACAAACAGACACAGGTGAAGCCCACAGGAGATGATGATGTCTTTTTGTATTTTTGTTTACTAAAATGCACATAAAATGCCAACCAGAGCCTCTAATTGGTGTACAGACAGCAGTGGTATTTCAGTGAAATGACAGCAGCTTCATGTTAGATCTTATTTTGTCTAGTTGACTTGGAAAAAACAGGTGGATTCTGATGGGCTTACTCAAATACAAACAAGGACTTTTTATTGAAGGCTCCATGACCTTCATGGATGACACACTGTCTACATAGCATCTGTCTATCCCAGAACTGCAGGTCAGAGGCTCTGAGATATCACTTCTCAAAGAGAGACCAGTTCATTCCTACTGGCTGGGCACTGTCTCTTTTTAGGTGAGTTACAATGACTGATGAGTTTGGGATTACAAAGTATATCTTCCACAGAGCTCTGTCTGTGAAATTTATATTCCTTTTACTCTGTAGCATCACCTCCCATATGGTCTCCCCAACAATAAAGGAAAACAAAAATTATTGTCTGTATGTCTGCCAAAGTAGGGAACTAAACAGCTTTGAGGGATGCATAATTAATTAGTGAGATTCATACGTAGGCTGAGGGCTGCTTGGGTGATACACATGTGCCAGTCCTGGGGAAGATGAACTCTTATTTGAATGAGGGCTGTGCAGTGTTGCCAGGCAGAGCCTGAATATATTTATAGCTCTTTAGACAAGCAGCCATGCCAACTCCATGGTCTCCAGATTTCAATCTGGAAATAAGAAACCTGAAATGTGAGAACTATGTTTGAAAGGCTGCTGTATTTTGAAGGCCCTCTGCATAAGGTCCTAGGAAGGTCTGAAAATGGAGGAACCTATAGTGACAATCCTAGGTTTAGCTTTATTCAAAGAGACCCCTGAGAGATGTGGAGGATCAGGACTGAAAGGACAGCCACTTCTAGCCCTCAACTCAGATGCTGCCAGTGGGTGTCCTCACACCTGTACACCAACTCAGTCTATTGACATTTGTTTAGTTATTTTTTTTTGAGGGGGGGGGGTGGATTTAGTTCACCAAGAGTTTTATATACCTAAGCTTGCTGGATCATAATAGCAACTCTGGAAATAGGTGTTTTTCCTATTTTTTATTGTTATTTCTGTTTCATAAAGGCCAAAGCTAGGCCCTGAGCAATTGAAATCTTGCAAAATCATAGAACCACCCAGTCAGTGGCTGCTGAATCCAGAGCTCCTTACTGTGCTATGTTTGGGCACCAAAACGGTGGCTATGAATAAACTTCATTTTATCTCAGTTGCTTCTTGTCCAAAGATGAGGTGTATCCCCTTCCCTAAAGATTCTGATTACTTTGCATCTTGACCGGTATGTTTCATGGTATCTACATGGAGGCTAGTGGTGATAGAGGTCAGTTTAGCATTTCTCAATCAAATAGCCAGAGATGTGTGAACTGCTGCCACAGACCACACAGGCATCCTAGCAACATTCATTTACATCTTTGGAAATTGCTAAGAATCACACCACTATACCCATGAAGCAAAACATTAGATTTCAGAACATTTCCCCTAAATCGTCATAGGTTTTTATTTAGTAGGATAAGGCAATTATACTATAAATGGCAAAGTTATGGTATATGGTGCCAAAATAATTAGTTTTGATTAAAATAGATTCAGGGTAGACAAAAGAACCCAGCTCTCTTCATGTTATTTCTTTCATTAATGTGTTGTAAGTGGCCATGAGCATCATTCCATCAAACACCAAGGAAAGGAAATGAGGTTGACTGCATGGGCTACATTCATACCAATAAACCAAGCAGTATACACAACCTCCAACACCAAGAAATTCATCACACACAGAAGCTTTTTCTAAAATTCTTGTTAATGGGTCATTGAATTGGAATATTTGCAAGGCAGGTTGATAGCATTACAATGGACATTACAGTCCACATGAGGTTACAGGGAGGTTATAGCTCTCTTTTGAGCTAAAACTTTGGAGGAGGCAAATGCTACAAAAAGGTAGAGAAATGCAGAAGCTACTGGGTCCCTCAGCTGATGCTCTGCTGGCCTGGTCACTCACCCCTCAGTTTGCTCATCCTTTATCCTGTTTTTATTGCCTTCACTCAGTGGGATGACTCTTAGTTCTTGGAGTTTTCTTCCTTGGGCTATTTTAATAAAATAACCATAACACCAGGCATGATGCTGTTTCACAAGTCATAGTATTTTACATTCACTCAGCTCTGTGAGCAAGGGCTGTGAGGGTACCATTTTAGAGGTGGGAAGCTGGGCTCAGCTGCGTTACTTAGCCTCATTCAAACTTTACTCATTGCCCTAGTGCCTCTCTCCTGGTCATGTGCTGTCCTTCTATTCCCCCTGGACTTTGCTGCTTGCTACTTCTGGAGAGCATCTACAGTGTGACTTGAGGGAGGCAGTAGAGGATTAGAAAGCAAAATGTTATAGGGCTGGGCCATGGGTAGCCCAGAATCCAGAACTTCCTATGGAGGCTCAGTTTCTAATAGCACAGTCTAAGAAACACATGGACAAGCATGTAGGGGTGTTTGTCCTAGAGTGTTCCTGACAGTACTGTTTAAAAACAGAAAAATTATAAAAACATTTTTTAAAAAGTCATGGAAAATAAACAGCATAGCTGTTTATTGATTGCTCAGCAATTACATTTATAATAAATTAAGTGAAAAGTCAGTATAAAAAGTGAGTATGTCGGAGATCCAAGATGGTGGAGGAATAAGTGGAGCTACACCAATTTCCTCTCAGGACCAATCTGGAATTACAATTTAATTGAAGAGGAATCATCCAGAATAACCAACAGAATACCAGCTGGAGAGAAGCCTTATAATCATGGACAGAACAGAAGAGGCCGACTTATCACAATGTGACTGGCAGGAAGTGGAGAACTGCAGAACTGTGAGAGGGCTGGCTGGTCTCTCACAGGTGGCAGCTAAAGAGGTGGAGAAACAGCTCCACATCTGAGGGTTCCACCTGAGAAGGGTGAGTTCTAAACCTTCAGTTGGGCTTCCTAGCCTACAGCAACACAGCTGAGAGTAAAACAGGACCCAACCGTGAAAAACAAAAAGCCACCAGGTTTAGCTGGCTTAAAAGAGACAGATAGAAACACAGTTCTTAAAGAGACTATGCACAAAAATACATTGGCACCACTTACCCTGGGCTTAGGCAGAGAAAGGGTAGAGTAGACTAGAGATGCTTGGGGAAAGTTTGGGGCATTGGTTTTAGGGGGAGAGTTGAGGGAGCAGTCTGTAAGTCCAGTGCTGACTCATCCCCTGTATAGCCAGCAGACCACTCTTCTCCAAAGTGTGGTAGCCTGAGGGGAAGCCACAGCCCCACTCATAGGAATTAATTTACCCTGCCCAGCAGTGCCTAAACCTGACCACAGATCACAGGTTGATTGGATTAAAAACTAAAGGACACAGACAAAGACAGTATGGATCTCTGGTAGTCTTGAACTGGCTGACATCACCAAGTAAAAAAAGTGCACCTCTACACCACAGAAGGTCATACCAGGAAGATAGTAGGTTAAAGCAGACCAATCCAACTAGTAAAACACATGTAGAGGAAAAACAGAGGGTATTAAAAGAAGTAAGACCTATGTATGCGTGGCAAAAAAAAAAAAAAAAAAAAAAAAAAAAAA